>CAWUFW010022710.1:0-89816 GCA_963921515.1 Calotriton arnoldi | reverse complement strand
CCCATACAGCTTGCTTTACTGTGGAAGTAGGCTGTCCAGCAGGGCCTGGTTCTCCTCAAGGCTGAAGGCTGGGGCTCTCTCCACAGTATGTGCCATTGCAGGGTCCAGAGGGGCAGAGACAGCTGCAGTGGCAGATGTCGTCCTGGAGCATGTAGTGCAGGCAAGTGAGCTCTCAGGGGAACACCCAGCAATATATATGTGCTGGAGAGGCAGATACTGTCCCTTGTGTCCAAAGTGATAGGTCCAAGTCGTTTGCATCTTCTGAATCTGGCCGATCCATGGAATAGCAGCACCAATTCACGCCCACATCATCCTTTAAATCTTCAACTTCATGACATACATGAATTTGCAACATTGTTGTGGGTGACCAACTGAATTTCCAGCAACCGACTCGTTCGAATTTCGAAAACGCGTCCGTTGCCAGGCTAGGCCATTGTCAATGGGTGCGCACCGATCGGTCCATTGCTGATCAACGCGTACAGGGGTACAACGCGTACCCGCACACATTGAATGCAATGGGCCGGCCGGGGGCACCGATCGGTCCATTGCGGTACAACGCGTACAGGGGTACAATGCGTACCTGCACACATTGAATGCAATGGGCCGGCCGGGGGCACCGATCGGTCCATTGCTGATCAACGCGTACAGGGGTACAACGCGTACCCGCACACATTGAATGCAATGGGCCGGCCGGGGGCACCGATCGGTCCATTGCGGTACAACGCGTACAGGGGTACAACGCGTGCACCGCACACATTGAATGCAATGGGCCGGCCGGGGCACCGATCGGTCCATTGCGGTACAACGCGTACAGGGGTACAACGCGTACCTGCACACATTGAATGCAATGGGCCGGCCGGGGGCACCGATCGGTCCATTGCGGTACAAAGCGTACAGGGGTACAACGCGTACCTGCACACATTGAATGCAATGGGCCGGCCGGGGGCACCGATCGGTCCATTGCTGTTCAACGCATCCCTGTACAAGTGACTGGCATATGTCACCATGCCTGTCTCAGATGGACATATGCCAGCCACAGATAGCTCCCAGGGAGTGAGGGGCACACCTACAACACGACAGCCTGTCCAAACTGTATAATAAGGCATGTAAGGCTGCATTTCCTATTGTGTGTATGTTGGTGTACATGTTGTCCTGTGGGTGTCACCTGGGGGCAGCCACCCCCAGGCTGTGCACGTGTTCATGGGGACAGGATCCTGGGTGTTACGTGTACATGACCACTGTGTTGTGCAACTGTTCATATCTGTGCATGTGCCATGGTCACATTTCACGGTGGTGTATGTGTATGTCATGTCACATACCCCGTGAGTCCCATGTGGGACGGTATGTTTGAGCCAGGGTATCCCAGTGTCACAATAGTGATGGTCCTCCACAGTCTGTGTGCATGTAGTGTTTACAATGTCTCTGATTTCATGTGCACAATGGGAGACAGTCTCCACATCCACATTGTGTGTGCATGGACTTTGATGTTGTGCGTGTGTGTGTCACAGATGTCCATGTCTGTCCTGCAGTGGCAAGTGGGACCACTACCTGTGGGGGTCATAGTTGTTTTGCTGTGGTGTATACATGATACTCCATGTAATGCCAGTGTCCATGTGGCAATACAGGGTCCCTGGGAATGTACCTGTCGTTGAGCTGTGATGCCTGGGGCACATCTGTCCTCACATGTCACTGTGGGGGGTGATTGTGACACGGCAGCAGGAGATGGGAACTGTGACACGGCCTCATGATATCCAATGGGCCAACCTGGGACTTATTGATGCCACTTGTTGAACCGTGATGACAGATGTTGGCCATGTATGTACCATACATGTCCTTACGGAACTGCACACTTCATGTAGTTGTGCCTCATAATGATGTATGTTGTGATATTGAGTGTGTTCAATGCCGCATATGTGGGGTGACTGACAATCTTGCTTTCTTCTCCTCTGCACTGCAGGGCTCCTGCTGTCCATCGACCATTCCCAGACCTGACAACGTTGGTGGAACGGGACAGCATCCGACGGTACCGCTTCACCAGGCAGCTGATTGAGGATTTGGCAGTGCAGTTGGCCCCACATTTGCAGCCTGGCCGGCCGTATCCTACAGCGCTGACCCCCAAGGTGAAGGTGATGGCAGCCCTACACTTCTTTGCCACCGGTACCTTCCAACATACTGTGGCGACTGCTGGTGGGATGTCACAGACCATGTTGAGCCGTGTGCTCCGCGATGTTTTGGCGGCAATGTTGCTGTTCCTGAACCGGTACATCTAATTCCCTAGACTGCAACGACTCACTGACGTGAAGAGTGACTTCTATGCCCTGGGGAGGATGCCGCATGTCATTGGCTCCATTGATGGGACACATGTGGCTTTGGTACCACCACAGGCCCAGGAGCAGGCCTACAGGAACCGCAAGCACTACCACTCGGTCAATGCACTGGTGGTGTGTCTTGCAGATATGACCATCACACACGTGTGTGCCCGTTTCCCAGGTTCAGCACACGATGCCTTTGTGATGAGGAGTATTCGCATCCCCAGGATGATGGCACAGATGCAGAACCAGCGTGCCTGGCTTGTCGATGTGTACTGACTTTGTGCCATTGTGTGTGATCTGATCTGTAGTATTCCGCCCACTTTTCCAAGTCAGCTAATGTGCACTTGTCTGTCCGTAGGTGACTTGGGATACCCCAACATGCCGTGGTTGCTGACACCCCTCAGGAACCCTGTGACACCAGCCCAGATGCGCTACAATGAGGCACATGGTCAGACCAGGAGAGTGATTGAGCGGACATTTGGTCTCCTGAAGAGCCGCTTCCGCTGCCTGGACAAGACCGGAGGGTCCCTCCCATATGCCCCTGCGAAAGTGTGCAAGATTATCATCGTTTGCTGCATGCTCCACAACCTGGCAGTGCGGAAGGAGTTGCCTCTCATCCAGGATGACAATGACCAACATCCGCCACCTGTGGAGGATCCTGGCCTGGACCACGATGCCAGTGATGATGATGATGATGATGAGGGTGATGTCCGCACACAGCTAATCACCAACTTCTTTAGCTGAATGTGAGTATCCTGAGGTGTCATGTCAATGATGTGAGTTGGCATGATATGTGTAGGTGGTGCTCTGGTGCTGTTGGAGTGTGTCCATGGGCTACTTGACTGGATGTGTGTAGCGATGTGTGCTTACAGGTGGTCTGTACTCCCCAACAGTGTTGACATGCTAACTTGGTTCTGGGTGGGTATCTTGTAACATGTATTGTGCATGAGTTTTGCTGTTCTGTCCTGTTCTCCATTGCTTTTGACTGTGTGTCATTTCTGTCCTTCACAGGGTACTTTCAGATTTGTTTGGTCAACTGTGTCCACCGACGACGTAATTGTACTTCCAGGGTGGTAGCTGTTGTGTCCCTACAGGTGATGTGCGCCACACCCATGGACTTCCTTCCTTCTACAGTTGTTGACTGTGTGCCCGCTGCCAGGTGGGATTACCTTGCATCTGTAGTGGTTACGACATGTTGCAACTGTGTAATAAACCTGTGCTTCACTTTGTGATGTGCGTTGTCTGTGGTCACACATTTGACTGCCATTTGCTCACTGCACCTGTGGGCTACTTGACTACAACTGGGAATAGGTGTGGTGTCTGTGCATTGCACCGTCTTCCCTGGCAACATCAGTGTAGGCAATGAGTCAGATGGCCTAGGTGTGTATGTGTTGTGTAGCCCTGGTGGTGTGTCTCCCTAATATGTGTCACGTTGCCTTTACTCACATGCCTGTGTTGTACTTGCTGTTGCAGTTCGCATACACAGTGTAATTTTGCAGTTCATCATCCCCATAACAGCACCCACATTGGAATCACAACAGAGGCAAGTATGGTGTATTAGTGTGTTTATTGTGATACATTTGTGTGAATAGTGCATAGGATGGGTAGTGCTGTACATATATCTTGCAATCAGAAGTTCCTAGGTGAATTGAAAGTCCTGGTAGACAAAATCCCCGGTATCGGGGCCACAGTTGTCTGAGACATTGGTCCAACTTGTACTCCCCATGCAATGTGTGGGAGTTGTGTTGCCGTCAACAGGGTGAACAGTCTGTGCACAAAGGTGAACATCCAGAACAGGTTCAGGCTTCCTGGGAGTTGCGCTTGGCCATCGGCCTCTCACTTGCCCCTCCTCGGACGACCCCTCTTCTTTGGGGGGGCCCCTCAAGTACAGGCTGCTGCGGTGCAGGGGACTCTCCGCCAGAGTCATCCTCCCTCTCTGTGGCAGTTGCAGTTTGTTCAGCACCAGATGTTGTTGGCACACAGGGAGGTGTGGACTGGTTGCTGTTCATCTGGCGGAGGCATTGTAAAATGTCCCTGTGCACCGCCGTCATCTTATGCAGTGCGTCCCACTTGGACTCCACGCGGGACATGTGTGAGTCCACGCGGGACATGTGTGCGTCCAAGCGGGCATGATGGGCAGCCTGCTGCTGTTTCATGTCTCTGAGGAGCCCCACTACCTGGCTGAGATCTCCGGTGCTGGACTGGTATGCATCAGCTATGCGTACCAGTTGTGGGTCATCATGCACACCAGCAACATCTGCAAGCAGCGACCTCTGTCTCCCACCCCTCCCACCACCCCTGCCGACATGTGCAGTGCGTGCAGTGGCACGCACAGATGACCCTGGTCCACCCTGGGGGTTGGTGGTGGTGGTGGTGTCCATGGCCCCACGTTGGTCCAGGGTCCCTGTGCTGGTGTTGCTCCTTGTTCTGTCCATGTCGGCGGGGATGGTATTTGTGGTGACAGTCGTTGGAGGGGTGGGTGCACGGGGTGCAGCTGGTGGTCCTGCTGGTGCTGCAGCTGGTGGTCCTGCTGGTGCTGCAGCTGGTGTTCCTGCTGGTGCTGCATGTAGACTTGCACCGGATGTGCCAGGTTGGTCTTCTTCGTCCGAGGAGGGCAGAGGCTGTACGACACCAGTGAGCTCCGCATCCTCTTGAGCCTGGGACTGGGACTCCTCAGCGTCTGCTGCTGTGTCCCCATCATCACCTGTTTTTGGGAGACACACACAATGTATGTTATGTTTCTGCAGGCATCAATGGTTGACACACCTGACAGTTGTGACTGTGCCTCTGGGTGCGGGCCTGTACATTGCATTGTCCTAAGTCGTCACAGTCAGGGGTTGATATTGGTGTGGCACATTGTCCTGCATTATTTGGGCATTACTATGTATTTTTTGGGGTGTGAACATGGTCTGCATTGGTTGTATTTTGTTGACAGCCGGCCCTCCTTCCCACCCAGCCAGTCAGTTATCCCACCATGGACTGTGCTTGCATTGCAGGGAGTGGAAGTTGTCTCTCAGGATGTCAGTCAGTGGTGTCCTGCTGTTTGTTGGTGCACAGTTGCCAGCAGGGCCTTGTGCTCCCCACAGCAGTAGCCAGTGTCAGCCATCTTGTGAGTCCTTCTCCACTCCCTGTGATGTGAGCATGGTTCAGGGTGGTGTTGATGGGACAGTTGTGGGGGTGAGCTATGTCTGTGACTGTGGCTCCCATCATGCTATTGCCTCCACCCCACTTCCCGGCATTCCCATACTTACTTGCTTTTGTGGTGAGTTCAGTGTGTGTGGGTGTGAGGGCAATGGCAAGATGGCTGACAGTGGTGTCCTGCTGTTGGTTGGTGTGCAGTTCCCAGTATGCCCTTGTGCTCCCCACAGCAGTAGCCAGTGTCAGCCATCTTGTGAGTCCTTCTCCACTCCCTGTGATGTGAGCATGGTTCAGGGTGGTGTTGATGGGACAGTTGTGAGGCTGAGCAATATCTGTGCCTACTACTCCCATCATGCTATTGCCTCCACCCCCCTTCCCAGCATGCCCATGCTTCCTTCCTTTTGACTCTGCTTCCCTGTGGGGTGGGCTGCCTGTGCTGACAGGATGGCTGGGAGTGTTGTCCTGGCAGTTGTTTGGCTAAAAGTCCCAAGAGTGTCCCTGTGCTTCACACAACATAACCCAGGGTGGTGGTTCTTTGTGGGATCTTGAGTTAGGATGTGTGGCATTGCATTCTCCCAGGTTGGTTCTGTGGAGTTTGTGTTGAGGGGGGGTGTGAGGGGAGGTGCTTGTGACTATGGTCAGTGCTGCAAGTCCTCCTTCCCACCCAGCCAGCCAGATATCCCACCATGGAACGTGCTTCCATTGCAGGGAGTGGAAGTTGTCTCTCAGGATGTCAGTCAGTGGTGTCCTGCTGTTTGTTGGTGCACAGTTGCCAGCAGGGCCTTGTGCTCCCCACAGCAGTAGCCAGTGTCAGCCATCTTGTGAGTCCTTCTCCACTCCCTGTGATGTGAGCATGGTTCAGGGTGGTGTTGATGGGACAGTTGTGGGGGTGAGCTATGTCTGTGACTGTGACTCCCATCATGCTATTGCCTCCACCCCACTTCCCGGCATTCCCATACTTACTTGCTTTTGTGGGGAGTTCAGTGTGTGTGGGTGTGAGGGCAATGGCAAGATGGCTGACAGTGGTGTCCTGCTGTTGGTTGGTGTGCAGTTCCCAGCATGCCCTTGTGCTCCCCACAGCAGTAGCCAGTGTCAGCCATCTTGTGTGTCCTTCTCCACTCCCTGTGATGTGAGCATGGTTCAGGGTGGTGTTGATGGGCCAGTTGTGAGGCTGAGCAATATCTGTGCCTACTACTCCCATCATGCTATTGCCTCCACCCCCCTTCCCAGCATGCCCATGCTTCCTTCCTTTTGACTCTGCTTCCCTGTGGGGTGGGCTGCCTGTGCTGACAGGATGGCTGGGAATGTTGTCCTGGCAGTTGTTTGGCTAAAAGTCCCAAGAGTGTCCCTGTGCTTCACACAACATAACCCAGGGTGGTGGTTCTTTGTGGGATCTTGAGTTAGGATGTGAGGCATTGCATTCTCCCAGGTGGGTTCTGTGGAATTTGTGTTGAGGGGGGGTGTGAGGGGAGGTGCTTGTGACTATGGTCAGTGCTGCAAGTCCTCCTTCCCACCCAGCCAGCCAGATATCCCACCATGGAACGTGCTTCCATTGCAGGGAGTGGAAGTTGTCTCTCAGGATGTCAGTCAGTGGTGTCCTGCTGTTTGTTGGTGCACAGTTGCCAGCAGGGCCTTGTGCTCCCCACAGCAGTAGCCAGTGTCAGCCATCTTGTGAGTCCTTTTCCACTCCCTGTGATGTGCGCATGGTTCATGGTGGTGTTGATGGGACAGTTGTGGGGGGCAATATGTGTGACTACGACTCCCATGATGCTATTGGCTACACTGACTTGCCCAGCATACACAGAATTCCTTTCTTTCAGTGGTCTTCACTGTGTGTTGGTGTTGTAGTGGTGGCTACATGTCTGGATGTGTTTGTTAGTTCTATTTGTGCCACTGCCTAGCTGTAGTTGTAGTTGTGTTTGTACATGTGATGGCACGGTTAAATGTAACTTTGAGATGGCATGTGTTGTGTTTATCTGACTGACATACACATTTTGGGATGATTCTGTTCTGGTTGCTGTGTAATTGCTATGAGTGCATGGTTTAACTCTCCCCTTGACAGTGATGTGTGTGTGTATTGTGGCAGAATATTGTGTACATTTGTTGTGTACTCACCAGGCTCTGGGATGTTCTCTAGTCCATATACGCTCACTGGCGGAAGGATGGCCCGCACCTTCTCCTCCCAGGGCCTGAGGTATACTGGCTTGGCAGGAGGGCCACTGGCGGTGTATTGGCTCAGGAGGTAGTCTTTCTTGAGCAGCTCCCGGACCCTCCTGCGCACGTCATACCACCTGTTCTGGATGTCGGTCTTTGTGCGCAGACATGGTGATTGTGCGTTCACCCTGTTGATGATCCTCTCCCACATCTTGGTTTTCTGGGAGATGGGGGTCTGTTGGACCAGTGTGCCAAACAGCTGTGGCTCTACCCTGAGGATCTCGTCTACCAGGACTTCCAATTCACAATCTAGGAACTTGTGATTCTTCTTGGGGGGCATGGTGATGGGTGGTGATGGTGAGTGATGTGTGTGTTGGTGTGCAGGTGAGGGTGTGTGGGTGTGTGTTTTGCTGGGTGTATGTGAGGTAGGTATTTGTTGGTGTGCTGATGGTGTGTGGCTTGTGTGAGGGATGAGCTGTGGGTGTGTGGTTGCTGTCTGTTGGGTGCTGGCAGTGGAATGGCATTTGCAAAGGATCATGGTTGGGATTTGTGTCCTTTATATGGGTGGAGTTGTGGGTGTGTCTTTGTTCTCTGTCCCCACCCACCCAGTATTTATTGGCTTTGTAATTGCTTGTTTGGCCTTTTTTTGTGTAATTTTTCCTTTGTACTGTCTGTGCATGTTGGAAACGTTCTTGTGACCGAGTCGGACCCTGCATTTGTCTCGTACGGTGTTCTCCGTTTCGTTCACGCTGTGTTTGTGCAGTTTTCTATGCTGCGTACGCGTCGGTCGCGGTGTTTTGTGTTACTTCGGCTCGGTTTTGTATGCGTGTCGGTCGTACGGCTTGTCCTCCGTATGACTCGGTCGTGGTTTTCGCGCCTTGCATCGTACTTTGCGGTTTGGAGTTCGCGGGTACGTTTCGGTTGGATTTGTTCCGGGTGCGTGTCGGTCGGTTCGATTCGCGTGTTTTTCCGGCCGGATTGCTGTTTTCCGTGCGGCTCGGTCGTTCGGCTTGGGTTCGGTACGTGTCGGTCGGATTTTGCACGCCTTGCATCGTACTTGGCGTGTCGGGCACCACAGGTACGTGTCGGTCGGAATAAATTCCGGCTCCGAGTCGGTCGGTGCTTTTTCCGGCCCGAATCGGAATCGACCCCTCAATGTATATTTCCAGGGCTTCACTTCATCCTTTCAACACATCCAGCTCATTAGAGTAAGTTTTCCCTCCTTCTGTATCCCTTATTCCTGGACCACCATTTTCACTACTAGTTTCTCTCTGTAATGAGGTTAGCTTGATATTGAAACTGTGCTTTAATTTATACAGGCTGAGAACTGATTTCAACTTTTTGACTTTTGAAGCAGTCTTGTCCACTGCATCCTGTATTCGCTTTATGGAAAGTATAATCTCAGACACTGATATTGTTCTGACTTCATTTTGAGTGGCTGGCAAGATTAACATAAGCTACCCCCGAACAGAGACATAACTTAGGCTGTTTGACATATATGTATCAATCAATCAAACTGAATATGTGTGTTTAACATGACACACATTTAGTTTATATTATGTTCTGCAATGTGTTAATCATGCTTACGTGAATATATTTGTAATATTTAATCTAAACGCTGACTACTCTATTTACAATAGTTTGTTATTGAGTTCTAAGAGTTTCTAGAAGGTTGACAACTACATGTCTCATATATTATTGCCATTCAAAAGAAGACACTTTTGCAGAATGAAAATATTTGATAGGGCATCAGGCCACTTTCTGTTAGTTGTCTATGCTAAGAGTTTCTAACAACAATGGAATTATGTTACAAAAGCAGAGCACAGAAAGTGTAGAGTAGAGGGGAATCTTCATATCAGACAACACTGGGACAGCGCTTAGAAGTAAAAGAATGAAGGTAGGATTGCTATAAATTTATGACAGCAATCATGTTGCAGTGGTTTCTCTCATTCACACTTTTAATAACTGTCATTGCTGCCATTTTATATGTCTTCATTTTGGTTACAATTTCATATCATGTGCACTAGGCGAGAATGTCCATTTTAAAATAAATCTTTACAATGTATCCTTCGTGTTCTAGTATTTTTCTTGAGCATGTAATTCCTTAATGAAAGAGGGTTTGTGGTTCCAATAGCGATCCCTCTAATGTCTCATGGGATTGATCTTTACCTGAAACACATCTCGCTCAAATATTGCTCAGTGGGTCGTGGGGTGCAGTGCTGCTGGTTCCCTGCTCGAGGTTGCCACATTGACTGAGTTCTTAGTGAGAGGGGGTCTAAAAAACTGACCGCTGTATTGCTAGAAAACATATCAGCCGTATTGTGCATATGATGGTGACAGGAGTTGTCTTATGGGTATGGTTGTCTTAGGATGAGGGGTTTGTGTGACTTAATCTGTATGTGCTGTTGACGTAGTAAACACTTAGCCAACTACACTGCTTGGAGCCATTTTGAGCATATGGGGGTGGGTGCTAGGAGTGGTATGTAATTTGCACTGATGTGGTGGAATGATGTGTAAAAATGGCTTGATGAGGATATGCTATTGAGTTAGCAAACACTGAGCTTGCTGGATGATTTGCAGCTGATTTATGTGCATTGATAGCCCCAGGAATTGGTCTTCTTACTCCCTAGCAATGAAGCAGGCATACAATAGGATTGCACAATGACATATGAGCATGACTTACAGGGAGAAAAGGATAGGAAGAATAGATGAGACTGTGGTGGGAAGAAGAAGGGAGACACTGTGTCAATCCCTCCTCTATTCACCACCACACAGGGCGCAGCGGAAAAGAGTCTTTTAGGTAGATGCAAAAGTAAAGGTTTAAGGGCACTGTTGAACATGGCAAGAAATCCCACCCCTCGCCCCATTCCAACGTGTAAGCAAGGACAGCTAAGCATGGGGCATCCCTGCTCTGCACAGATACGTGTGGGGACCAGGCTAACGGAGCAGGCAGGCCAAGCCAGGAACCCGGTCCAATAGCTCTAGCAGAATCCTCTGGTAATTCTAACAATTTATATAGCACAAAGTGTCATTTTTTCATAGCCCTTGGTGGTGTTTATAACTACCTAAGTGAACCAATTTGGTAGGTCTTAAAAGACTAAAAGATAGAGTAAAACTCTGCACGATCCAATCCCATTGTAACCTTGGACCCGCAGGTTATAAAAGCATCTCTATAAAAGAAGCATCAACTCGCTGAACTATAAACTGCATTACATGCAGTAGTGTGGTGCATGCACATTAACCCTCAAAGCTGGTTTATGAAGGTTGAAACTGTGACCAGAGATTGACCTGGTCAGTATTTCAGTGCAACATCAGCAGCAACTGCAAGATGAAAACACGTGAAACATATTTTAGGGATGCCGTTTTTAAATTGCTTTGATGCAAATAAAGGTGGAATTGCCATGTTAAAAAAGAAAACTGAGAACACAGAGAAATGTCTGATATTAGGGGCTCATTATGATGCCGCCATCACTGAGCATTTTACCCACCATCAAATTAGGATGGCGGTGGGTATCGCGGCAGACGCAAAGTCCGTCAGCCGCTTTTCCGCCGGAGGCAATCGAACCGATTGCCTGGCGGACGGAAAAGGGCCACTAATATGGTGGCGGTGCCTAGCAGGCACCTTCAGCCATATTATGATGTGCCCCTGAAGAGGCCTTTCCATGGCGGCGCTGCCGCCATGGAAAGGCTGGCAGGGAGTGGTTTTGGGGCCCGTTGCGGGCCCCCTCATTGTGGAGGGAGGGTGTAGGTGCACTGAAGGGGTACCCATGGTACCCCCTACATTTCCATGCACAAGGTGGCAGGCACCGCGTGGTGCCTGACACGTTGTGCATGGGAATGCACATCGTGGCATTTTGGCATTGCGAACGGTGCTGAAGCCAGCAGCACCACCTGCAATGTTAAAAGGCCAGGATGCGCCCGCCAGCGGGCGCATCCTAATTGGGCTGGTGGGACCGCGGCACGTCTGGCGGGTGGTCCCATCACCGCTATGATGGCGGGCGGACTGATGTCTGCCCGCCATCATAATGAGCCCCTTAGTTCTCGCTGAGAAGGAAGCAACCCTCATTAGAGATCTTCAGAAAAAACAGGGTCGCCTACTGGATGCTCATAGTTGAGTTCATCTGTTTAGAACTTATATTCAGATGCAGCCCCTGGGCACCAAAGGACAGCTGTATCGTAATGTGTGTTGTTAACGCTCCTGAGACAATCGAACGGTAGCTTCAATGCGCGTTTCCCTTACTCACAGAATAGGTAGAACACTCGGTCAGCAGTGCAAGTGTGTCCTAGAGAGAAAGGACAGCTGGGCCTTAACAGTTCACGATTCCCTCCCCCACAGAACAGATACACCATGTGCATCAGCTTCACATCTTTAAAGAATGAAGTTCACCACAGCAACGTCCATGCACCCTTCTTTCTCTCATGAAAAACGCAGAGCACACGGTTAGCAGAGTTATCATTTCATCCTCATTGGGTCTAGCAAAGCAGCAGCACTGCCAGCCTCCCCTCACTGAATGGTGTACAGCTGGATATCAGGCTGGGCAACCCCAGAGCAAGAGTCCCTCCCTCACTGAAAAGGTAGAGCATGGGCAGAGATTCAGTATCCCCATCCTCATGGAACAATTACTGAACATGGCATCAGCAGCACAGGCTTTTCTCTCTGATATAAAAGTTACAGCACTACTTCAGAAGTACTTGATGTCTCCTGTCACACAATACGTGTGGTGCTGATCCAGCGGGTTACTAGCAACATTCATACACAAAAATACTCACCTGGGCCCATTCATTCACGCTAACTAATAATCACCGCTGGTGGGAATCAGTTATACTCTTTATCAAAATCCCTGCTACCAATTACCTTTCTGATTGAAGAGTAATGACTTACCAATGGACCTTTGATAATTGGGTTTAAAATGAGATCATACATTACATTTTTTCATTAACCACCTGAAATAACCACTGACTCAGGAAGTTTTAAAATGTTTATCTAAATTCTTTAGCAGAGTAAATTACAAACCACATAATGCTTAATCGCATATCAAGGAGGAAGCATACTAAATAATCACCTATTTAATCAAATGACGGTCCCTCAGAAAGAAGAAGATAGAGACAGCAGTACAGCTAAAGATTTACGCATTTATAGTTACCTAAAGGTGTGAAAACCAAACCCTTTGGCCAAGGAGTTGGAAAGATGGGTCCCAAGAAGGATGAAGACCAAGACCTCCGGACCAGGTTCAGAACAGGATAGGTGACCTCTCTATCAACGACGCCTGCGTCGTTCCCCTCTCTGACACTTCATTCCTCCTCGATTCTTCCGTGTCTTCTTTCTAATGGAATCCGCCGCCCCCACCTCAGGACCTCTTCGGACAGCGGTCAGTCTGCTCGGTTCTGCAATAGCATCGATTCTCTGCTACCGCATCTGTTCATCTGTTCTCTGAGCTAGCTAATTAACTAATTCTATATCTATTATACCCTTCTACACCCATGTACCTCCCCTTAATGTTTCAATATTATGGGCCCACTATTTCTGATTGGACAGGGACAGGGGGTTGATCCTCACACCATATCAATTTGAATTCAATTTTCTTAAGCCCATTGTTTAAAAATACCGCCCCTTTCAATTAATACATTTGCTTTATTTCCCACCCGTCTCACGACAAATTTTAATACAAAGTGTATACAAAATATCAATTGTTAGGACATCTCAGATGGATGGTGAAGGTGATCAGCGGGTCATGTCCTTGGACATCTTCCAAGTTGACTTCATCGCTTTGCATGGTTAGTTTTCAGGGCGCGTGCGCCAACCACGTGGTTTCTTGAGCTGCCGTTTTGTCAACCCAGGCCCACTTTACGAACTAATAGAAATCAAAGAAGAAACATTTTAAAATCAGAAATAAATGTTTCACTGTATACCCCCTACTTCTACTCTACTCCCATTTAATTATAAATGTCTATCCCGCATTAGTAGCGTTAGAATACCACATTATTAATTGCAGCAAATGCGAAAGCTTTAGCATGTGAGAACATTAAGCAGCCATTTTAGCACACACTGCGCAGAAGCAAAAGATTCCCTCCAAGCAAAGAAAGACGTCATACCACGTGACATGGTTGACACATGCGCAATAGAATTCCCGCGCTTTAGCGGCCATTTTGGATTTGACAAGGATTACTTATTAGTGGAAAACACATAGGCAAGCATCATTTGGATAAAAATGTTGTGTATGCACATTATTAGTAAAGACATTACAGAGTTTTAGTACAAATTAATTAATACTGTGAGAAGATTGCTTTCGAGCAAGTCTCATTGTGAGTCCTTGCTCCATCAATCCCCTCTCTGATGGCGTTTCTGAGCCATCAAAACTACTTATTATCAGATGCCAACTTAACATATGTCTGTCACATTTTCATTTTTACATTGTCTATTTTTATCTTCTCCTTTCAGTTTCTTGTAAATTTCACTTCTCAGATCTTCTAATTCCATTTCTTCCAATTTCCTTTTCTTGCCTTTTCCTGTCACCCTATATGTTTCCTTCTTTCTACAACATTTGCACCATATCATTATTGACAATACTGTTATTGCTATCCCTACTAAGGGTACTATTATTTGACCTATAAGTCCTTTCCTACATTAGTAAACCAGGTACCAATTGACGCAATGCTATTTGTCAATCTTTCCCATACACTATCAACTTCCAGTGGTTTCAGTTCCTTCTCAAGTTTAGTAATATTCTTTATATATGTTCCAAATTCTGCACTTTTGTCCGGATTATATGTGCAACAATGTTTTGTTTTCAACAATTTACAGACTCCTCCCTCTTTTGCTAATATTATATCAAGAGCAAGTCGATTTTGCATAACCATAGATCTAATCGCAACCATTTCCGCATTAATCATTAGAAATCCTCCAGCAGTATCCGCTGATAAACGGTCAACCACTGTAGACAATTTGCATATTTTCCTTGAGTTCAGAATTTTTCCCACTGAAGGTATCAATGCACCAAATATATCACCTACAATTTCTGAAAAACTAGCTCTTTTACTACGTGTTAATTCACTATTATTTTCATTGCTCCCAGTGTTTTTTTTTACGTGGTATATTTTTGGAAAAACTATTCCAAATTAACAACTTCCATACCACCGTGCAGGAAGCCTAAAGTAAGCCTTATTCCCACACACATAATAAATTCCAGGAAAAACTGAGTCTGTTCCTCCTTTTAATCCCCAACCTCCAAGAATTAAAAAATTATGTTCACATTCACTGGTACCAATAAAAATATTGTTATATTCAGTTTTTAACCTATGAAGACAAATTTTCCCTGTCTTTTCAAAATCCAGAGCCACAGCAGCTTGAGCCTTGCCAGGTGTATAAATACCCTCTTTCTCAGCCCAAGGTGGAAGATGAGCCTTATGCTCAGATGCCTTCTTTTGGAAATTCTGTCTTCTATCTTCAACTAAGTTTAAAAATATCTTCTCCTCTTCACGTATTAAACATGTTAAATTGCTTCTATGTGCATGTGTTATGTCTATCGACTTCATTGTTAAGAAAAATTCTCCCATAAATTGTGCATCTTTACTACTAAGCACTGGGTTCAGATTTTTTCGAATAGGAACCTCTGAAAATATCACATCTATATTTGAATAATAATACTGAAGTTTCCCTGTTCTATAAAATAAACTAGTTAGTACACTACATGATATGCCATAAGTTAAAGGCAAATGATATGTTAAACCTTCTGCTACTGATTCAGGTAACTTCATACAAACATAACAGTCACTAACTTCCATTGTATCTATATACTGAAACAATAACTTAGTAAAAACATTTAAACTAGTATCATTATCTGTTACTACGTGATGAAATTCTGGTGCATATTCTGCTTCTATTTCTATTCTATCACTTTTCAAATTATCTATCCTTCCTTTGGTATCGTTATTATTCTTTTTATCCATTATCATAAGGTAAGGAATCGCTACAATCACAACTAACCACACTATAAGCACCACTACCAGATTACATATGCATATAGCACAGCATCTTTTACAACATTTCCGTTTCGGTCTCCCGGAAACTCTGTCGTCAGGCATTTTGACAAGGAAGATTTCTCTTCTTTTCTTTTTCTTTCAAGACTTTAACGTTATCAAGGTGGTTTCACTTCTTTTTCATAAGTCAGTTCTGCACTTGTTCCTTCGTCACCACTCTCACTTGACTCTGAACTCTCACAGTCTTCGAGGATTATATAAGTCCAATCAGGACCTTTAAACTTATTGTTCACGAGTTTCAATCTTTTGCTTTTTCGTTTTTCAGTCCCACTTGTTTGTCCAGATAAGCTTGTTATTTCATTTACTTGTTCTGGGTCTTCACTTCGTGTTGCTATACGATATTTTATTCTTTTAATCACACTAGGCCAATGATCACCTTTTCTGTCTCTCTTGTTTTGCACTGTATTTTCACTTTCCGAATCTTTTTCAATAATTTCTTTATTTTCAAGGTGTGGCACAATTTGTTTGTCCTCGATTTTAGTTTCCCTTTCTATTTGCTCTTGTCCAGGTCTTGTTGTAGTCTCTTCAGTTGCCTGAGTGTGAGTTTCTGCTAACTGACCCTGTTCAGGATTGACGTTTTCATGCTTTATGCTTTCCTGTTCGATGTTTTCTTGGTTTTCTTCTCCCTGAACGTGTTTTTCTTGTCCTAACTGGTTCTGATGAGGGCTTATTGCACTTTGTACTTCTGCAGCCTGACCACGTTCTTCTAAACCTGTCTGTCCCTGCTCAAATTTTGTTGTTTCGTTGTCAATTTGAGCCCAATCTGCTTTCCCCATCTGGGCCTGCTCAGGTTCTCTTATTGTTTCGATATCCCTATCCTGAGCTGGTTCTTCTTCGCCTATCTGGTCCTCACTAATTTCCTATAATTTAGCTCTACTTCGTGTTTTGATGAAGACTTCAGGTATATCAACCACTGGTATTCAGTCCTGACTTGTGCTCTGTTGTTCTTCTTCAGCTGCTCTCAAATTTATCACTTGGGATTCTTCAGCTGTCCAACCTTCAGCTTCCTCAGCTATTGATTCTGTCTGAGGTTTTCTCTCTTCAGGAGCTGGCACCCTTTTGGTGTGGCTTACATGAATCCAATTAGGCAAGCCTGCACATTTCACTGCTGTGTTTGTAGTCAATATAACTTGACAAGGTTCGCCCCACCTGGGTGATAAACACGTTTCTCTGGTGTGATACTTCACTACCACCCAGTCTCCGGGGTTCAGATCATGCTCTTGTTCAGTCTGCCTGGAAACTGCGTCTTCTCCAACCTGGTGAGAGACAGAACGCACGAGGTCAGCCAATGCTTTGCAATAATCTAGAACCATATCATCAGTTATGTTCAGCAGTTTATTTCCAGGTACATGGGCTTGTCTCATCGCTCTTCCCATGATGATTTCATGCGGACTCAATCCTGTATTTCTATCAGGAATGCTTCTGAGTCCCATTAAGACAAGAGGCAATGCATCTGGCCAATCTAACGATGTGGATGCACACATCTTTGACAATCTTGATTTTATTGTGCCATTCATTTGTTCAACCACTCCAGAAGCCTCTGGGCGGTACGCACAGTGCAATTGTTGTTCAATTTTAAATGCTTCACAAATTATTCGGATTACATCGTTATTGAAGTGACTTCCTCTATCTGATTCCAAAGTTACTGGGAAACCGAACCGTGGAATGAGTTCTCGCAACAACAATTTTGCAACTGTTATGCTGTCATTCCTCCTGGTAGGGTAAACCTCCACCCACCTTGAAAACAGACACACTATGACAAGTACATATCTTAGTCCTTTACATGGTGGTAACTGAATGAAATTTAACTCTAATCTTACAAATGGACCCTCTGCCTTTCCAATTTTTCCCAAACCAATTACTGTCCTCCTTCCTGGATTATTCATTTGGCAAGTTAAGCACCTCTGGCAAAGACTCTCTACTGCAGCCCTAAACTTTGGATTGTACCAGTTTTGTCTGAAAAGTCTGATCATGGCATCTCTCCCTACATGTGTGTCTCCATGATACATTCTGGCCATTTGTGAAATCAAGCAGTCAGGCATGACTTGTCTGCCATCTGAATATACCCATACATCATCTGTTCTTCGGGTACACCCAATTTTCATCCAAACATCCCTTTCACTCTCTTCAGCATCATCCTGCAATCGTTTCACATCATTCCATATTTCAGGTGTTGAACATAGCATAAGTTGGCAGCTGATTCCCATCCTTTCGACTTTTCTGTTTACTGCCAATCTGTTTCTAGCACAATGTTGAGCAATTAGGTCTGCATATCTGTTACCAGCTACCACCCAGTCATCTCCTGACTGGTGTGCGGCACATTTCACCACTGCCAATTCTTTTGGTGATTGTATTGCCTCCAATAATTCCTTTACAAACTGCCCATTTTTGATTGGGGATCCTGAAGAAGTCATGAAATCCCTCTGCATCCACAGTTGGCCAAAATCATGCACAACCCCGTATCCATATTGACTGTCCGTAAATATGGTTACTTTTAAATTTTTACCAATTTTGGAGGCTTTGATCAGAGCAATTAATTCAGCTACTTGTGCAGATTTGACTCCTGGTAAATAGGATGCTTCGACTATTCCAGAAAGTTCACATACAGCATAGGCTGCTTTCAATTTGCCATCTTCATGCCTTAAGCATGAGCCGTCCACAAACAGCTCCCTGTCTGGGTTCTTCAAAGGCATTTCCTGTATGTCAGGACGCGGTTTGGTGCACAACTCTGTGACTGCAAACAGTCATGTTCTGCGTCGTCCTGACCTTCTTCACAATATTGATCTGGTAATAAGGTAGCAGGATTTACAATTGTGCACCTAGCTATTGTTACATTTTCAGCTCCTAAAATTATTCGCTCATATCTTGTCATCCGACTAGGTGTGAGATGCTGAGTTCTAGTTCTTGTTAACAGGATTACAACTGCATGTGGGACGAACACCTTGACAGGATATCCCATTACTATTGACTCACTTTGTTCAATGCTCATACAGGTAGCAGCTACTGCTTTTAAGCATCCTGGCAGTGCTGCAGCCACTGGGTCCAATGTAGCAGAAAAATATGCTATAGGACGCCTGTCTAGTCCATGTCTTTGGGTTAGGACTGTAAGTGCACAATTTTCTCTTTCATAGCAAAATGGTGTGTATTCTTTTGTGTAATCAGGCATACCCAGCGCAGGTGCCTCGCATAATGCATTTCTTAATTTTACAAAGGCACTGGCACTTTCATCATCCCATTCAACTGGATCTTTTGCTTTCTTTTTGGTTAACTGAATTAAAGGCTTCACTAGTAGTGAAAACCCTACAATCCATTGTCGGCAGTATCCTACTATTCCAAGAAACATTCTCACCTCTCTTTGTGTTACTGGCATTTTCATTTGCTTAATTATTTTTATTCTCTCAGACGTTATTCTTCTCTTTCCCCTTTCAATTTGGTGTCCCAAATACTTAACTGCTGTTGTGCAAAATTGTAATTTCTGAGGTGACACTTTGTGTCCTTCCTCAGCCAAATGATTTAGTAATGCGATTGAGT
This sequence comes from Calotriton arnoldi, assembly GCA_963921515.1. Classification (NCBI taxonomy): domain Eukaryota; kingdom Metazoa; phylum Chordata; class Amphibia; order Caudata; family Salamandridae; genus Calotriton; species Calotriton arnoldi. Next base: position 70,644 of record CAWUFW010022710.1, on the reverse strand, counting down.
CGGCGACACAATCTTCATAAGTTCTTGATGCGACTAACAAGTCGTCTATGTACTGCACCAAGACTGAGTTTCTGGGCATTACCAATTTTTCCAAGCACCTTTTCAGTATCTGATTAAAAATGGAGAGACTTTCTGTGTACCCCTGAGGAACACGATTCCACACATAGACATGGTTTTCGAATTTAAACGAAAACAGATATTGACTATCTGGATGCAATGGAATTGAAAAAAATGCTTGGCATAAATCAATTACAGTGAACCATTCTGCATTCCAAGGTATCTGATATAGGATCACTGCAGGATTTGGTACTATAGGACAACAAGGTACCACAATTTTATTAATTTTCCGCAAATCCTGAACGATCCTATATTTTCCACTAAGCTTTTTCAAACCCATAATTGGCGAATTACAAGGGCTACTCATGACTTCTTTTAATATGCCTTGTTTCATCATTCTGCCAATTTCCTCAGTAACTCCTGCTTTTACTTCTGCACTCATTTTGTAATGTCTAGTATTTGGGAAAATTGCGCCTTCTTTTACAGTGATCTTTACTGGGTCTATTTTTGCCATGAGACCTACTTCTTTCCCAGTAAAATCCCATACCTTAGAGCTCACTGTAGTTCTTAATTCTTCTGGTAATTCATCTTTGGTTATCAAGGAGAACATCTCATCTACTTCCGTACCTTGTTTAGCTATCATGAATTTGTAAACATGATCTTCAGCCGGGGTCTGTATTGCAACACCATCCGGTGTGCAAAAAATAGTGCAATTCATTTTGCACAGTAAATCTTTGCCCAGTAAATTTACTGGACTGGAGTCACACACCACAAATTGGTGCATTTCTCAAAAGTTTCCTATTCTTACTTCCATGGGCTCAGTTAGAGGAGTTCTAATCTTTTGATTGGCTACACCTACAACTTGGATAGCTTCTCCAGAGAGAGGGAAGTCTGGGATGTCTGCTGTTCTTACAGTAGAACGGGTAGCACCAGTGTCCAAAAGAAAAGTGATATCATTACCTTTTACTTTCCCTTCAACATATGGACCTGACTGATCTACCGGTAAGGATGCGCCGAGTACGCACTCCTTCTCCCCCTCTCTTAGGCACCGTCATTGATAATCATATGGATTAAAATCATCCTGTAAAAGAAACTGTGAAGTTACATATTCATTCTTACCACTTCCTCCTTGATATCCAGCGTCTGTACCGTGCTTTGCTCTGCTTACATTACCCTGTATAGGGGCAGGTGGCAACTGACTCTGAGGATTTACACCCTGCTGTGAGTCATTCTGCGTCTGTGGATTTAAATGATGATTTGGGCCATTATTATTTTGAATCTTTTTACATTCGTTCTTCCAATGTCCCAACTTTCCGCACCCATGACAAGGAAATTTCTTTTTAGCCTCTTCTCTACTCAATCGTCCTCTTTCCACTATTCCCTGTATCACCATTCGTTCCGGATTCTTTTCCCTGACTTTCTGTTGGATTATCTAGATTAATTCCCTGTCGCTCAGCCATTTTCACTTGAGCCCACATCACTTTTTCTTGTAGTTTCCTGTGCCTGTCTTCAATGTCATCTCCACAATATTTAGCATATTTCAAAATTTCATTGATAGGTTTTCCTTGCCAACATAACATGTGTTGCTTGATCATCTGACAAATCTCTGGTTTTAGACCATAAACAAATCGATAGACAAACTGACTCATATTTTTGTCTCCAATAGCCTCAAAACCCCTATACTGTTTGAACACCTGTAATAGACGTTCGTAGTAGGCATGTACCGATTCACTTGCCTCTTGGGTGGTCCTGTCTATTTTCACCCAATCTGTTTCTTTTGGTGGTATTTTCCGTTTCAAATAAGTTATTACCTGTTGATACTTTTTCATCACATCACATCATTTGATGGGGCAGCTGTCTTTGAATCTCTAGGATACTCTTCACTAGGCCAATCGATTGTAATTTGCAATATGTCCATAAATCGGCAGGTACCACTATGTCAAACAAACCATCTAAGTCCTTTAACAATACCTTTGCAACTTTCACAAACCTCTCAACTTGCTTGTACCATTCAATTGGTTTTTCTCTCAACTTTGGAAAATCATTCGTAAATGACAAAATGTCTTGCCTGCTCCATGGGACATGAACGTACCCTCCTCCTGGTACCTCCCGCATCGGGTACATCTGTTCTACCTTTCCTGTTTCCTTCAATAAATACTCAGATGTCATTCTACTTGAACGTGCGTCTTCCTTTTTCTTGGTCCATCTAGTTTTCCATCTATCCAATTCTCCCCATTTCTGTAATACTGACATTAATTCTTTAACTTGTAACTTTCTACCAGATGTATTCATATTTTCTAAGTCTTTGTCAGTAAATTCTGCTCGGTATGGTCTCTGTAATACCTTTGATTTTCTTATTTCAATTCCCATCTCTGAAGCCAAATCTGTCAATTTTTCATGGAATATTTTTACATTTCTGGTTATGCTCCTACATATGAACAATAGTTCTTCTTCACTGTAAGTATTTAAATGATCTACTCCTACATTGCCTGCTATCATTTCTTCTAATTCGACTTTTAATTTATAAATGTCCAAAATCTTTGGGGGTGAACTTTGTCTGTCTATTCCTTGTGCCCATCTTTCTAAGTCTTCTGGGGTTACTACTGTTGCACTCTTAGTTCCTGAAGATGTTATTATATTCACATCCTTTGAGCAACTAGGTGTGACTCTTCTGGGGGTGCTATTTGCGGATTCTCGAATAGGCAAATCCATTGGTGAAATCATAGATTCACAATCGCTGATATGGTCATCAATTATTACAGCTTCATGTTTAGGAATATCCACAGGTGTAGGCATAACTAGAGGTTTCGGACAATTTACTTTGTCACCATATAAAGGGACCACGGGACCAATGGTTACAGGTATGGTCAGGGAATCAGGATGTACATTCAACTGTGTTATTTTCTGTATCAATTCTACTCTGTTCCTGTCTAGAGCCTCTCTTTCCTTATCCTGAAGTACCCTATTAACTGGTAGATTATGCAGTACTTGAGGTACCAATGGTGTTCTCAAAATTGGTGCACTTGGGGAACATCCACCCAGCCCTTCTTGGTATGGTGGAGGATTCTTTAATATTTCTTCCATAAATTCATCTTTGGATTCTCCAAACCCTGTCATATGTTTAGTCTTTTCTTTGCATTTGCTCCCTAACGGCTCATCTGTCATGAATACTGGATACAAACCCTCTGTAAGCATCGCTCGTCTCCACTGTTTCATCTGACTTTCTCGTGTCTCATTTTGGTGTCTAGGGAAAAATCCCCTATAACCCCTATTGTTCTGGGTCTATCACGTCAAATGCCTCGGTTTCCCATTCTTCTAGGGCTTCGTATTGAGTTAATCTTGGTCTGGGTTCTAATTCATTCATTCTTATTCGTAAATTTTGAAGAACTCTCCCATTGAAAGTACCATTCTCTGGGAAAGCTAATATTCCGTCATCTTTTGTATATTCTATCCAATTTTCTAACCATACGCAAGTATGATAACCCCTCTCCATCATCATGAATGAGGCGGGCGTTTTTGCTGGTGGAATGATAATTCCTTCCCTAGTTTTGATTGGCTTATCCTTCTTAAAATAATTCTTAATCTTTTGTAAAAATGACATTTTTCTCTTTTCTCCGTACATTTTGGGTAAATATCTATGTATTGAATTATATTCTGCAAAACCTAAAAATCTCCTGTCTGGACGGGTTCCTGTCAAAGTCGGATCACGTTTCCACATATAATCTACACTGTCCACTAAGATTTCAACTTCTATGCTGTCAACCAATCAAATTCCAGATAAAATTTGTCTCTGAACCAATCCTAGCGCGTTTTTTCTGTGACGTCTGTCTGACGACCCCTACTTTACAATCTGCGCTTCTCTGTCCCTCGCTGTGTTGACCAATCCCAGCGCGGCACCTGTGACGTCAGTATTACTCCTGACTATTGACCCCTCCTTTACAAGCTTGCTCCACACCCGCTGTTTCAACCAATCCCAGCGCGGTGTTTGTGACGTCAGCTCTACTCCAACGGCTGACCCTCCCTTTACAAAAAACTCGTACGCAAAACTTTATTTTCTCAACGCTTCTTATTTAAATTCAGTAACAACATAAAACATTCGCTATTGTGTCAGTTTCCCTAAATTGAAAAGGATAGATTTTCCTCACACTTAGTAAAACTCTTCCGTTTACTAGACATGCACTACGAGTAAACCCTTCCGTTTACTCTTCACATAAGCTTCAAAAATACCCGCTACTCCTTCAATGTTACCCTTTCTAGGTGATATAACATCAAACTTTCACTAGCGTATTCCTTTGCTGTCACTCACACACACAGAGTCCCTAACAAGTACTGATAGCCCTGCTTAACTTTTCAGTACTATTTCTGCCTGACAGATAACCTCACTGCAGTATGGCTTCCACTTACCATCCGCTATTCAAATTCCCCGGGGATTTCTAGACAACATAAAACAAAACTTTAAAACACAACGGATGTTAGTTCATAAAATAAAATTTTCATTACCCAATTAACAAAGTAAAAACCATCCTCTGATAGCCAGAAAACTGATCCAGCGGGTTACTAGCAACATTCATACACAAAAATACTCACCTGGGCCCATTCATTCACGCTAACTAATAATCACTGCTGGTGGGAATCAGTTATACTCTTTAGCAACATCCCTGCTACCAATTACCTTTCTGATTGAAGAGTAATGACTTACCAATGGACCTTTGATAATTGGGGTTAAAAAAATGAGATCATACAATACATTTTTTCATTAACCACCTGAAATAACCACTGACTCAGGAAGTTTTAAAATGTTTATCTAAATTCTTTAGCAGAGTAAATTACAAACCACATAATACTTAATCGCATATCAAGGAGGAAGTATACTAGATAATCACCTATTTAATCAAATGACGGTCCCTCAGAAAGAAGAAGATAGAGACAGCAGTACAGCTAAAGATTTACGCATTTATAGTTACCCAAAGGTGTGAAAACCAAACCCCTTGGCCAAGGAGTTGGAAAGATGGGTCCCAAGAAGGATGAAGACCAAGACCTCCGGACCAGGTTCAGAACAGGATAGGTGACCTCTCTATCAACGACGCCTGCGTCGTTCCCCTCTCTGACACTTCGTTCCTCCTCGATTCTTCTGTGTCTTCTTTCTAATGGAATCCGCCGCCCCCACCTCAGGACCTCTTCGGACAGCGGTCAGTCTGCTCGGTTCTGCAATAGCATCGATTTTCTGCTACTGCATCTGTTCATCTGATCCCTGAGCTAGCTAATTAACTAATTCTATATCTATTATACCCTTCTACACCCATGTACCTCCCCTTAATGTTTCAATATTATGGGCCCACTATTTCTGATTGGACAGGGACAGGGGGTTGATCCTCACACCATATCAATTTGAATTCAATTTTCTTAAGCCCATTGTTTAAAAATACCGCCCCTTTCAATTAATACATTTGCTTTATTTCCCACCCGTCTCACGACAAATTTTAATACAAAGTGTATACAAAATATCAATTGTTAGGACATCTCAGATGGACGGTGAAGGTGATCAGCGGGTCATGTCCTTGGACATCTTCCAAGTTGACTTCATCGCTTTGCATGGTTAGTTTTCAGGGCGCGTGCGCCAATCACGTGGTTTCTTGAGCTGCCGTTTTGTCAACCCAGGCCCACTTTACGAACTAATAGAAATCAAAGAAGAAACATTTTAAAATCAGAAATAAATGTTTCACTGTATACCCCCTACTTCTACTCTACTCCCATTTAATTATAAATGTCTATCCCGCATTAGTAGCGTTAGAATACCACATTATTAATTGCAGCAAATGCGAAAGCTTTAGCATGTGAGAACATTAAGCAGCCATTTTAGCACACACTGCGCAGAAGCAAAAGATTCCCTCCAAGCAAAGAAAGACGTCATACCACGTGACATGGTTGACACATGCGCAATAGAATTCCCGCGCTTTAGCGGCCATTTTGGATTAGACAAGGATTACTTATTAGTGGAAAACACATAGGCAAGCATCATTTGGATAAAAATGTTGTGTATGCACATTATTAGTAAAGACATTACAGAGTTTTAGTACAAATTAATTAATACTGTGAGAAGATTGCTTTCGAGCAAGTCTCATTGTGAGTCCTTGCTCCATCAGTGCAGTGGCCAGGGCAGCTGACTCCGGAACTCGGGGGTTCAGGGTTCAATCCCTGGCGCTCGCGGCAGGTTAGCCCAGCACCTTGTGAGTCTTGGCAATAGCTCACTTAGGGCGCAGCTACCCTCATGGCGAGGTGTCCCGGCGCTGGGGGCAGTCGGGAAGATTAAGGGGCAGATTTACAAGCCCCTTGCGCCACTTTTGCGTCACTTTTGCGTCATTTTTCCCATGTTAAAAATGATGCAAAAGTGGCGTAAGGGGCTTGTAAATCTGCCCCTTAATCTTCCCGACTGCCCCCAGCGCCGGGACACCTCGCCATGAGGGTAGCTGCGCCCTTTACAAATGCTGGTAGTATTATTATTATTATGTCAACAAAATATGTAAAACTGGAAGCATCAGTGAAACTTCCTTACAAAACAGGTACAGCATAGTCTTTGTCAGCAGTGCAAACACCCTTACTTTTTGAATGTGCAGGTTTCAGCATGGGTGTGTGGCTTAGGAAGTGCATGGATGGGTGAGTGGGTAAACGGTTAAATATTGATGGGTGAGTAACGGGGTGAATGGCTGAGTTGATGTGTGAATGAATGGGTGGAGGGATGGACAGTGGGATGGCGACATCAGTTGCTGGACAGCTGGATAAGTGGCACGCGGGATGGATCATGAATTTATGTTTGGCTGAAAGCTGAATTTGTGTGGCTGGATAGATAGATGAGCAGAGAGGAATGGAGAATGTCGGGTTGGAGAATGCATGTGAAAGGATAATGTCGGTCGATGGATGTGTATTTGTGCAAAGACGGGTGATAGTTTGTGTGTGTTAGGGTGGATTAATGGTCACTTTGAGTTTCTGATAAATGTCTATCTCCATGTCTATGTGTAGGTGGATGTATACATGTGTGCGTGCATGCAATTAGAGGGATCATGTGTGATGAATATGTGGAAATGACATTGATGCTGCTTCGCTTGGAGTTTTTCTCCTGTTGTACATGCTGAGCTGTAAAAAAGGCAGGCTTTCACAGGTGCCTCCTGGCCAACAAAGCGCAGTACATCACTTAGATCGAGCAGTGGTGCTGAAAATAAAAGTTCACATGGACTTTCCAGTTCTAGGATCGAATACACAATTGTGGCTCAAGCGTATTATGAGCGTGATCCGAGTTATCAGAATATTCATTATTTACAGTGTTGAGAAATGACACAGCATGAATAATAGCTGATCTTTCATATAATAATGAACTAATGATCTGTGAGTAACCTGTACTTCTTTGCACTGGAGAGACGTTTTAAGCCATGGGCAAAGTGCACCCTGGCCGGGGTCCCAGCCTTTCATGAGGACCCCTGATGACCCTTGCTCTGATGACCTTGAATTATTCTTAAACAGATTGTTTTAAATGCCGTTTTCCTTCAATGTATTTGTATGTGGTGATGTGTGTGATTCTGCTACAGATATTTTGCAGAGAAATGTACATGTTTTTAAACAGCATCCAGCATGCATAAAAAAGCTTCTTTTAGATCAAAAAGGACTTCACATATGATAAATGGGAGGGGGTCACAAAGATTATTTCCAATACCATTAGTGAGCTACTTCTGTATTATAATTTGAAAACACAGGTCACTATCAATCAATTTTAGATGTAAACACATTTAGAATTTGGACCTGTGTGCCTGAGCGCTGTCAGTGACCTGGCCAAAGAGGGCAGCTGAATCCTAAATTCAAAGCTGTTCTTAACAGGGGCCCTCAAATTACATTTGACCCAGGGCTCCTGAAATCATTAAGATGCCCCAATTGCGCTGCACTTCACATATTGGATTTGGAACCACCACAAACAAGGGTTCCGTGGCCCACTGTTATACTGCAGAGACAGAGACATGATAGTCCACACAGAACATTCGCAAAGTGGGCAGTGCAGTGCTGGGGGTTTTAAAGCTGCTTCTTTCCTAGTGAAAGTATTAGGATGATCAAAGCTTCTGATGTGCATGAACAGATTCAAATGGAGGGATACTGACCAAGATTTAGGAGCCAACCTTACCTGCTGGAGCACTATGTTGAGGTGCCCAAGTGACAATCCCAAGGCTTGACAGGGGTGCGAAGCTCTGACGCAATGCATGGTGTAGCATCCTGCCAGCCCAGGCACTCACCAATAACATGCCACACACAGAGTAGTTGTGCACATCTTTATTCTTCTGCGTGTTAGTCAGAACTCAACATTCTAAGCCTGCCTTCAACTCATCTATCCAACCCTCGTCACAGGCTTACGGTGTATAGTGGGAACCAAAGGAGTTCCAGTGTTTTTTTATTTACAAGACGCTACATCTCCCGCTTTGTTAAATTAAAAGTGATAACTTTTCAGAACTGAAAGATAAGTACATAAATAAATAAATACATACACAAAATAAATACATGAACGAATACACAGATGATCATAGAAATACAGCCAATTACAATTCTTCAATTAAGGGAGTTGGCGCCTGAATCACAAGTCCTGATCTGGTCACTGAAAACCGGTAACTGACAGTCGAAGTGTCAGTGATCTGCATAGGTGAGGTGGAATTTTCAGCAGACACAGAGTCATCAACCATCTGTCAGGACCCAGTCTCTACATTGACATTGATGTTTTATGAGTGATGAGCAACATGTTGAAAGTGAGAGGAATCTCTAGTAAGGTACTTCCCAGGATGCTGGGCCATCAACATGTGTCCTTTGGTGTTAGTGATGGTAAACGGTTCAGCCTCAAAAGGAGCATTCAGACTTTCTTTTTCTGTGTTGTTCGACAAGCACTCAATCTCCTCTTGTAAAGGTGACATCTTTTACATCGTCTGTCAGCATATATTTTCATTTTTGTTTGGGACCAAAGTTCGTACCATGAATATCTTCCTCATTCCTTGGACCAATGGACCAACTTCCTCATGTTGGTCCATTGGCGCTGTTTGGTCGTCATGGCTCTTCCAAACATAAGAGTTGCAGGGCTTTCCTCTGTCCTTAAGTGAGGGGTCATACAGTAAGCTCGAAGAATAGTGTTCAAAACAACTTTGAGGTTGATTTTCTCTAGTGCAGCACGCTGAACAGCTTTCTTTAGAGTAATCATTAACCGCTCTATCAGACCATTGGCCTGGGGACAAAGAGGAGTGCTTTTTTGATGCTTTATATTGAGGAGATTTAGAAAGTCATTTAATTCTCAACTATTGAAATGTTAATATTGTAGGTACACCCCATGTCACAAAGATGTACTCCAACTTTTTAATAACCTTTTTGTGTGTGGTGGATGAAAGGTCTTTGACCAGATGTAAAATGGGAGTATTCATCAACAGTAACTAGAAGATGATGTCCATTCTCAACAGTACCATAGAAATCAATAGCAATTTTCTCCCAAGCATGATATGGCAATTCTCACATATTCAGAGGGTGCTGAAAACTTGAGATGAAAGACAGATGCATAACTGACAGGTCTTTAACTCTTTTGCAACCCTTTAATTGAGAAAAGGAAACCAAACTGAATCATGGAGTGCTCTCTTAGTAGCAACTATATCCTCAATGTCCCTCATGGGCAGTGTCGATTACCTATTGTCAGACTCTCGGGAACAAGAATTCTTGTACCTCGCAGAATGAGGCCTTCTTGAGTTACTGAAAGTTCACCTCATACATTTTTTTGCTTTGCATACGCAATGGCATTAGTGAGAGGTTTAGAGTGCCTGGTTCTACAATTGAGGAGCAATAATGTCTTTCAACTTTAACATGTCACTGTCTTGGTTCGTGGCAGTGATAATTTGTTTTAATGCCACAACAGTTGGTGTGCTCGATTTCACAATACAATTGATGTAAGCCTCCACTGTCTTAGATGGGGTACCAGGCATTGTAATGGCACTCGTAAAAAATAATCAGGGGATTCTGATCTTTCCCTGGACGGTGAAGAATTGTATAGTTGTATTCTTGTAACCTCAAACCCAACGTTCAATTCTAGGATTTTGGCTCCGGGATTGCCGAGTATCGTCAACAGTCCTTGATGATCAGTCACTACTGTGAGGGGCTTTCTGTACAAAAACACATGGAAATATTCTCACGCCTAGACCACTACCAAACTTTCTTTTATAGGCTGAAAATAAGCGCATTCCGTTTGTGGCATGCTTCTACTGGCGTATGCCACGATATGTCTTCGGACATTGGGCTATGCAAGGATTGCACCTAACCCGACAGGGCTAGCATCAACTACAACCTCTGTGTGAAGTTTGGGATCAAAGTAGGCCATCTCAGTGGCTCTCTCAATAGCTTGCTTGATCCTTTGAAAGCTCTTCTCACGATCTTGTGACCAATGAAAAGACACATTCTTTTTGGTTAGTTCTCCTAACTGTGCACAGACCGTAGCAAAGTTTCGTATGTATCTAAAACAGTAACTGGTCATTCCAAGAATTGATCATAACATAGAAACGTCTCATGGGGGATTTGCAGTACGCACTGCTTGTAATTTAGCTGGATCAGGTTTCATACCCCATCAGAAAAGACATGGCCAAAGAAATTTAAGCTTTTCAGCAAACGACATACCTGCATGAGAGCTTTGTTATGCTCTCTTTGTGTAGCTCTGAAAACCAATATGCCATCACTATAGTTAAATATATTTACTACAGGCTGTATGATATTTCGAATGGTGTCTTGGAAAAGTTTAGCAGCAGAGGATATACCAAAATTCAATTGCTTGTAGCGAAACAAACCAATATGCGTAGAAAAGGTTGTAATGTACCTGTATTTTTCATCAAGCTCCAATTGGTGATATCCTTTATTTGCGGCTGAGAGAAGAGTTTTGCACCATTCGATTGAGTTATTATATCCGCAATGCAGGGACCAGGATGTCTCTCTCGCTCAATTGTCTTGTTGGCCTGACTTTTTTTTTTTGTCTGTGTTTAAATCTGTTTATTGCTTTTTCCTTTTATGGTTATAGTTACAAAGAGAAAATGATTGCAGGAACACAGTGTACAATAAGTACATCAATTCACAATTGCATATTATTACCTTGCAATAGCAGTAGCATTGTTGGGAATATTTAATGGAATCTGAAGAGTCATTGCCGCTCTGAGTACCTGTGTTGGTAATGAAAGGCAGACTGGTAGGAGTTGTATATGCTAATAATAAGAAGTACTGCACCTGGTAACATCTTACATCAATTGAACGTTTCCTGTGAGCTGCAAGCCATATACTCAATGACAGAGATAAACAGTTGAGGGTCTCAAACAACATTGAGAACGCATGTGAAAAAAGAATACCTTAGAAACAGCTGTCATGTCAGCTCTGCCCCCAATCAATGAACCCCGCCCGACTAATTGCTAAGCAAATTACTCATGCCTGTCATCAGGTATCTCATCAATGGGGGCCATTATTTGATAAGGCGCACACGTCATCCATGTCGAGCTCGTCAAGGGTAATGACTACAGGGGGCAGCAATATGTGTGCATCACCACCCGATTAGTTGCTGTGAGGTAGTTGGACTTTTGGTGACATGGGAGCAACTGAGAAGTCCGTGTGGAGGTCAGCTGTGACCATATCCCAGCTATCGGACAATGGATATTTACGGATCACCATGGCATCTTCCCAATGTAATGTGACACTCTCTGGATCGGCCCAGTGGTAAGCACCTGCACCAGGCCTCAAGGTGTGGAGGGTCAGGTGACTTCCATCTGCATGTGATCAGTCGCTTAGCTACAATTAGACCCAGATCTAGGAAGTGAGATGTGACTTTGTGTTTTTTACCACACCAGTATAGTCCGAGTACGGACACCTCCCATGTATAAGGAGTTCTCTCTCAGTACAGTGACCCAAACGGGTATGGACCCCATGCCAATAACGGTGCAGATGTATGCAGGCCCAGAGCATATGTATGATATCTGCATTCACTAGTCCACAACAGGGCAGGCGGCGCTTGCACAGTGGAAGTATTTGTTAATGTTGGCCAGAGTAAGGTAGGCCCTGTATACAATGTATAGCTGAATCAGGCAAAAGAAGCATTGCGAGGTATGTGAGTAGGGCCTTCCGATACTGTGGACCATTCTTCATCATTGCAGGGACGGGAAAGGTCAGCCTCCCATCTTGCCCTTAGGGATGCCAGCGGCGGAGCAGTATGTGAGCGCAAAGACACAGCGATCCAACGCAAAAAGTGTCTGCCACGGCCCATGATATGCATATTTTGTATAGTTAGATGCATGGGCGGCTCCCGTGTCATGTCTCCCCACTGCCATCTCAGCGCACCCATTAGCGTTGCATGGAGAAGGAACTGACCAGGAGGAGACCATCTTTCACCACTAGCAGCTCGTAGGGAAGCTCGCCGTCTCTATATAAATCTCCCAATGTCTGGATCCACTCTGCAGTCCAAGCAGTCAGTTCCAATGTAGTGGTGTAACGCTGACTGCGCAACATACCCTAGAGCGTCAAGGCTGGCGCATATGGTGCAATCTGGTGCCTAAGGTAGAGACTCCATCAGAAACAGTGATGCGCTGCCAATAGTAATGCCGGTCTGGGCTGTAGTGGTTGGGCGCAGTGGTGTAGCTAGTCCTATGGGCGCCCGTGGCGGTCTCTGCGTTTGCCGCCCGCGGCGGCCGCAGTGAAGGGGGGGTGCTGGTGATGATTTTCTCCATTTGCTGCCCCCTGGTGGCCCCAGTGAAGGGGGTAGGGTGCTGACTATGATTCTCTCCGTTTGCCGCCCGTGCGGAAAATGCATTGAGGAGCGGAGGGAGGCGGGGGGTTTGCTGATGCCGCCCGAGATGGCAAGTGATAGCGGGGGAGGCAGCCGCCCCCAAAACTCATGCCGCCCCGACCGCACCCCTCAGCTACGCCACTGGTCGGGCACAAAGGTGGAATAGCTGGGAGACACTGGCCACAGTCCAGGCCAGCAGCAGCGTGGCAGTATATGCAAACTGGAAAGAAGCAAGCCACCTCACCAATCATTGAAGTTATGACTCTAAGTAATATTGATCAAAGTTAGGGACCGCTAAACCTCCAGAGGTTGTGGGTTGATAGTTTATAGAGTGCTACACGGCACCTGGAAGTGTTCCAAATGAAGGTTCTGATCTCTTTCTCAAAGGAACGGAAAAAGGAGGCGCAAATGGATGAGGTCAAGTTGGCGAAGTAGTACAGGAGTTGGGGAGTGCGATCATCTTCAGCAGAGCTACTTTGCCTGCAATGGATAGAGGCAGAGTCTGCCAGATTGTCATCGGAGCCCGCAGTGATGTGACAGCATGTGTCAGTGTCCGGTTACTGTTGAGGAAATCAGCAGATGAGTGATAAACTTAAATGCCTAGATATCAAAATGTGCTGGGCTGCCCGACAAGGGGGTAGTGAACAAGTCAGAATTCGGGCCAAGGGTGGTTGGAGCAAGTGGGAAAATACAAGATTCGGCTCCGTTGACTTTTAAGCCAGAAAGCTGAGCGAATTGCCAGATAGTGCCAGTGATCCCAGCAGGGCTAGAAGAGATGTTTCTCAAATAGATTAGATCTGTGTAGAGGGAGACAGAGGGGCCGATTCCGATTCGGGCCGGAAATCTCTCCGACCGAGCCGGACCCGGAGAGATTTCCGACCGAATCGGACCCGTGCAGCCCAACCGAACGAGTACGATGCGTACGTATGCCATCGGACTCGAGTCGGTCGGACTCCCATTGAAGTCAATGGGAGCCGGTCGTACAACGCGTACGCGGGCTCCCATTGACTCAATGGGTGTGAGGCGGACAAGGGCGCCCCCTACAGCGTGTACGCGGCGAAGCGACTCGCGCCGTACACGCACAGGTAGGGGGACCCATTGGCCCCCCTGTGTGTGACTCGCGCGGCTACGCGTACAGGGGTTCCGACACGGACCCCCAAAGTACGGCTCCGACTGCTCTTTCGAGCCGGAGTGCGCGGCTCGGTCGGACTGCTCGCGGCGCGCATCGTACTTACCCGGCCGGGGAACGTCTCCATTGCGCGGTGCGAGTCGAGTCCGAGCGAGTCGGTCGGTGCGGTTAGACCCGGGTACGAGTCGGTCGGAGCGGTCGGGACGCCCGGACGAGTCGGTCAGCGATTTCGCATCGTACTCGCTCGCCCGGACGCGCGTACGAATCGGTCGGGAAATAGGGCTCCGAATCGGATCCGGTTAAGCCGAATCCGATTCGGAGCCCTACCGGCCGAGATCGGAATCGGCCCCAGAGTGTACACCGTCTCTTAGGCGTACAACCCCACTCTACGCCCTGCATGCACAGGTGAGCTGCCAGCAGTATGGAGAGTGGGCATCCTTGGCACGTGCTGCTGCCTATGAGGATGGGGTCGGAAATGAGGGAGCTAGTCTTCACCCGGGCAAACGGTAGCGTATATAGTAATCGGACGTCTCCAAGACCATACAGGACCAACACTGCGAATAGAAAGGGTCACTCTAAGGAGTCGAAAGCCCGCTCTAAGTCAAGGACCAGACAAACTGTATGGGGCCATACGAGAGGGTTATGCTCCATAATACGGAAGAGTTGTCGCAAGTTGAGTGAGGTTGTGCGCGCTGGAGCATATTCATTTTGGTCTGGGTGCACCAGATGCCGGTCCAACAGAGCCAGTCGATCCGGTTGAATTTCTGCCAGGATCTTGTAGTCCGTGTTTAACAATGCCAGTGGGCGATACGACCCCAAGGCCTCTGGGGTTTTGCCTAGCTTAGATAGTGAAATAAGGAGCATTTCATGGAGAGAGGCTGGGAGGTAGGAGGTCTCCATTGCCTCTGTATTTATGGCCAAATTTACAATGAAAGTGACTCAGTGCGTGCCGCAAGCCATTTGGCTGCGCCACAATGAATCACTTTCAAAGCACAGGGATGTGACATATTTACAACAATATGTCACATCCCTGTGCTTTCCTACGCTGGCGCACAATAGGCTGCCATGCACTGGTGCAGGCACCCTTGCACCATGGTGCAAGGATGCCTGCGACGTGGGGAGATTGTTTTTGTGCAGAAAGGGACACCTTCCTGCACAAAAACAATCAATTGAGGTGATTTCCTCTTTCCATGTGTGCTGTAGAATGCAGCACGCATTGAAAGAGGAAAAAAAACGAGGAGAAATGTAAACATTTCTCCTTCTCCTAGTTGCGCCCCTGGGGTGGCGTAGCATTCTGACGTATTTCTAGGTTTATTTTTTCTTGTAAATCTGGAAATGCATCAGAATATATGGGTGTTGCGTGGGAGCACCCACAGCAACACCCATGTTAAGCTCCTTACACGCAAAGTGTTGCATGAGAAGGGACGATATTCACAACCACACGTATAGCCACGCAGGGTGGCTTTACGTGTCCTTGTAAATATCGGGCAGCAGGTTTCGCTGCCGGTGCGTCACGCAACGTGGTGTACAGGCGGTGCAAGGGGCTTATAAATAAGCCCCATAGTGTTTGTAATTGGGGGGGGTCAATTACGAGGCATAGGTCTTATAGAATTCTGCTGGCAGTCCATCAGGGCCAGGGGTCCTGCCGGTCGCCAATACTTGTGTTGCTTCCCTTATCTCAAAAGGTGTGATAGGGTCATCTAATTCCACTCTTTTGTTGGGTGTGATGAGGGGCAGGGACATGGCAGTCAGGAACAAGCCAACATTGTCTTGGGGAGCGGCGGCGGCCGGCTGATAAAGGGAGGTGTAGTGGCGCATTAATTCACCATGAATATCTTGCTGAGTATAGAGCATCTGGCCAGCAGCAGAGCGCAGTGCCACTATACGACCGCTGGGCTTGTTTTGGCAGATCATCCATGCAAGGAGCGATCCAGTCCTGTCAGAAGCTGCATGGGTCTTGGCTAAGGCTGGGCGTAGTTCGCGAAGTAATGCTTCGCGAAGCTACGCAAAGTGCAGTTCGCACTACGCCAAGCTCGCGTAGCACTACGCGAACTGCGTAGCGCACTGTTCGCAATGATTGCACAGTGCCGGATGCTTGTCCGCACTGTGCAATCATTGAAAACGGCAACTTGCACAGTGCGAGCTGTCTTTTACTGCCGCTCGAGTAGATTTTTACTCGAGCGGCAGCTCTCAACGCGGACTGGTAGTTTCTCATCGCGGCGGTCGCGAGCATACGCGACCACTCGCAATGAGAAACCTGACCTCCCCGCGTTGAGAATCTCGCCAGGAGGTTTATTTTCCACGCTCGCGATCGGCAACTTGATGTTGCTGATCGCGAACGAGGAAAAGTCTCGCCGGGATGTCATTTTGCTTGCTCGCGGTCGCCAACTTGACGTTGAGGACCGCGAGCAAGCAAATGACCGCGGCACTACGCTACGCTACGCTACGCGTGTTTGCACTGTGCTACGTGCAATTCGCGTTGTGCGAAGTAAGCGCAAACTTCGCAAACTACGCGAGCGTAGCGTAGCACTTCGCCCAGGGTTAGTCTTGGCTGAGTGTGCAGCATAATTGTGGCATCGTAAACCCTCCAACAGAGCTGTCCGTGCACGCTGTGCGTCCGCCAGTCTACAGCCGTCAGTTGGGTTTGTTACTGTCACAGTATCTAGGCGGAAGAGCCAATGCTATATACATAGAATGTCAGTGTCCAGGTGCTGGTGAATGTTCCACCGGAACCCCATACAGTGCCTCCTCAGGCTTCCCACTCGGTGGATCTTGCAGGGTTAGAGTCTGCATTTAAGTCAAAGGAATTACTAATGATTGTGGCAACAGAGAAATGGGAGAGGGGGCCCTCTACTGCTGCTGGCTGCAATTTTCATGTAGGAATAGGAGGTGTGGTAGAGTCCTACGCAATCTGAAAATAATGGGGGTTTTGATCAGAGTGGGTTCATCCTAGGTAGTGAATGTGTGTGACACAGAGGGCCTGGTTCAGTGTACCAATCAGCCTATCAATCCTCATGTGCAGAGTGTAAAGCGCAGAATAAAAGGAATACACCCTGGTAGTCTCATTGCAGTTATGCCACAAGTCTACCAATTCTCAATTATGTAACCAGTTTTTGAGCGCTTTGGCATTCGAGGAGGCAGTCTTACGGGGCAACGGAGGGAACGAACAGTCCAGGGTGACATCTAGCACACTGTTAAAGTCACCGCCTAATAGCTATGGTACTCCACTCCAACGTGACAGAAATCCAGAGAGATTGCAGGAATTGTACCTGGCCGGTGCTGGGGGAGTATATGCTTCCCAGCACACATAGAAACAGCAAATCGCCTGTTAAGATTGTTTATGTGCAGGGAGGTATCCCCTACTGCACATATCAATCGTCCCTGCAGCGCAGGCACCCTTGCAACATGGCGCAAGGTGCCTGCGCTGGCGCTAGGCTGCTTTTTTAGCACCAATGCTAGGGGAAACGCAGGGGTGTGCCACAATACGTCACATTCCTGCATTTAAAAAAAATGTCGGACCGCGGCGTTACCAATTTAAGGTAACGCCGCTCTCCGACATTTCTTTGTAAATATCCCCCTGAGTTCCTACATGAAGAAATGGGCTAATTCCAGGCAGATCAGCTGCATCAATGTGTCCTGTGGGGGAAAAAAGTAAGGGTTAGCACAAGGCATGAAGAGAAAGAACATAATAATTCAGCTTGCCAAGTGGCCATGGAGCACAAGAGGTTAAGGCAAGTCCTGGATGACCATTCTACACGTTGTGTGTGATGGGCGAATGGTAGATAAGGCAGAAGGTGGATCAAATAACACCATCAGCAGTTTGTAGAGTCACCTCTGGAGGGGCACGCACAGAGTTCATTCAGAAAGCCAGGTGGCAACAAAACTCTCATCGCTGGAGGATCGGGGTAAATCAACTGCATAAAGAACAATTGATGGACAGAATGCAGAACAATGTCATACATTCACCCCAGTACAGAGATCTGGGCCTAAATCCATCATTTTTTTGCTCCCCATGCCATCCCAGTTTGAACCCAGCCATATGCAAATCAGTCTTGACTCTGCACCCAGTGGGAGCAGACCAGCCCAAACTGCCAGGCCATGTCCTCCCTAGACTGGAAAGAAGCATCCTAGGACTGGTTTCAGGGTTTCACCCCTCATCAGCAAGGATAGCTTGACTCCAGTGGCATGGAGCGTAAATCAACTACAGGGCTCGAGTGTCTTGTTTAATCTGTGAAGGCAGCAATCTGTTGCAATGCTCTGTGCCGCTCTGTAATGATCTGCTCCAGATCCGTCACAGACTTAGGGGCCGAAGGCCAGCATGGTCCAAAGCTATGACAGCGGCGGCAACCTCCAGTGTGCGCCCGATTCTCAGTAGCACCGGATCTCAACAAGCCAGTGGAGTGAAGGGCGTAGGTTTCCAGCCTGTTCCAGACCTCATCATGTGAGTCAAAAAAGTGTGTGGTTCCATTCACAACCACTCTGAACAGCCGGGACCAGCAGCGAGTACTTCAGCTCTAATTTGCGGAGAGGTCGCTACACCACCAGAAAAGTGCTGCGTTGTCATTGGACTGCGATGGTGTAGTCGGAAAAGATAATTATTTGTGTGTTGTCCACTTTTATCTCAGGAAGTTTTCTGGTCTATCGGAGGTTTGAGTCACGGAAATGTAGTAACTGGAGTACTACTGGACGAGGATTAGATCCAGGCGGGGGTTTCTCCCCGGGACTCGGTGCACCCCTTCAATAGTGAAATATTGAGAAAAGTGTGCGGGGGAAGCAAATCTTGCAGCCATTGCTCCAGGTATTGTACAGTGTCTCTGCCCTCTGTCCCCTCGGGAGGCCCACAATTTGAACATTGTTTCTCCTTGATCTCCCCTCAGCATCTTCAGCCCTCCGCTCCAAGACATCAATTTGCTTCATCACTGCCAGTACTGATGAATGCGCATGTTACGCTTGTGGTTGAAGGTCAGCAAGATCGTGTTCCACCCTGTCCACACGTTTACGATGATCAGCGTGTAGCAGAATGAGATCCGTAGCCACAGTGGCTATTTGAGCCTCCAATGATGTGCGAGAGCGCTCAATGGTCACCTCAATTGCCGCCTGAACAGTGTCCAGCTTGCTTTCCAGTGATGCAGCGCGGTGCGAGGACTCTGACATTGAGTCACCGCCAGCCATGACGGGGTGTCCTGAGTGGCTGCGCGAAGGCGACACATCACTGACGTGCAACGTAGAGAATTCAATAATGCAGTAAGGCGAGTTCAGGAGTTATCTCACAGTGTCCGGGCTGTGGAGCAGTCAAGTTGGCCCTAGAGAGGGGGCAAAAACTAAGGCGGAAGCGGAGGCAGCCCCAGAGACTTCACCACTCACATGACTCCAACTACTACCGCAGAGGCAGTACAGGGAGTTTAGGAAAAGATGTCCGCTTGAGGCCACAGTACAAACCAGAGCCCCAAAAGCCAGAAAGTCCCCACTGGACACCAGGGGTACGGCAGGGCTCAACCAGGTCTCAGCCCACCAGCAACGAGAATCCTCCACCCAGGCAGCCAGGCCACACCACACCACCGGCTACTAGTTATAGCAGCCAGTGGGGCCCACTTGAATATCAAGTATCAGAATCCCTGACAGTTCTCTGGGTCTGGGCAGTAGCAAAAGTCCCTGCCGGGGGCCAAGATATGGCCACAGTATCCAGGATCGAGGCACTTCCCCCACACTCTACCCAACACCCACAGCAGAAGTGGCCACTCGACGAGGCCCAAGAGCAGCAGCGCCAGCTGTGACAGTGCATACAAGTTCAAGTGCTTTTTACAGGAGACTGGGCCCGAACTGACCCCTGTGCCCCCATCTCTAGCAGCCGCAGCCACAGCGGCACTCCAAGGTCATAAAGGAGCACACGCAGCTCACTATCCTCGTGCCCTCCACCGGGACCACAGAGGGAGCTAAATGTGTAGCAGGGGCAATGGGTGTAAATGCACAAATCACTGCTCGACTCCTCTCGCAGCTGCCTGACTGAGTTCTGACATGAGCGCCGAGCCAGCAGCAACCGTAGTAGTCAGGGAGGAGAAAGCCTGAAAGCCACCACAGTAGGGAACGGCTTGGGTCCAACCTTGCCCATCTATCTTGCCTGCAGGTGCAGCAGCAGGAGCCCCAATATCACAGAGGTGGCAGGTCAGTTTCTGTGGGCGCGGGTCACCAAGCAGCTGTGCTTGGGGAAGGCCACAGCCAGAGGAGTCGTGGCCAGGGTCGGGGCAGAGGTGTGGTGTGAGGAACACACTCCCCACCCCATGGCTAGGCCCAGGCCTAATATGACCTCCGGGCACCTCACCACCACCACAGCCAGTGGGGGAAAGTGGAGGTGGTGAAAGAGAAGAGGTGAAGGGCAGGCAGGAGAGCAGTGGCCCTGTAGTCCACAGTCTCGCTCATCTCACAGGGGTCACTTAGTTGGTAGCCTCCCCCTCTGCACCTATCGCAACCACAGTCTACTTAGTCCCCAGTAATTTCTGCTAGGACCACAGGGGAGTGACAAACCTAGACCCGATATGGCCTCCTGGGCCGTCAGCAGCAGCAGCGGTCAGGGAGGAGGCAAGCGCGAGCTCACTCAACCGCAGAGGCTTGGGCCTGAGCCAGCCCCCAGTACCTTCGCTTTCAGATGTAGCAGTGGGAGCAACCTCAGTCCAGGGGCAGTAGACTGCTGATTTTGGTGGGCGGGGGAGGATGGCTTCAGGAAACTTTTCAAGTGTTACCGGCGCCGAAATCCGGCACCAGATTTCTCTGCAGTCACCGACTTCTCACCAAATAGAGGTACTGACAGCAAGTGTTCTCAGTGTTCTACGGCAGACTCCAGTTGCCACGTTTTTGGACTCATCCTGATTGCCGGAGCGAGAGAGAGAACCGAGAGCGGGAGGTGCAGATGCCGTACTGCTGCTGTGGTGGAGCTTTCAGTTTTTGGCTCCCGACGCCTTTGGCTCTCTGTCTCCATCTCCTCGCTAACGCCCCTTCTTCACATCTTCACTGGGGGTCACCGGGAGACCCAACCCTGCCCAGCCTGCACCCACCCGTATCGAGCCGCATCCTGCAGCAGCATGAGCCTAGCTGCTGCAGGCGGTAGGATTAAAGCACCAGCGGCGAAAAGGCAAAGGAAACGGGGAAAGAAGAGCAGAGTCGCCGGGTGGGGGGCCAGCAGGCCCAACAATAAGCAGCTCGTGACAAGCAGGAAGGCGACAGTGGCGGTAAGCTGTGGTTGGGGGCAGCACCAGGCTGTGCATGCGAGTATGCGTCCACCCTGCCACCAGCCTACTGCATTCAGCCCCCAGCGACACCCCAGCGACACCCCCGCAACCGTGTTAACCAACTTGCCTGTAAACAACAACTCGCCGACAGGGGTGCGCTGTGGCGCACTGGGAGACCACAGAACAAGGGAGAGGCAGCCCACCTCAGCGATAAGCACCCAGCAAGACAAGGCAAGGCGGCAATAGCACAACGGGTGGCAAGTGGGAAAAGCGGGATAAGCAGAGCGAGGCGAGCGTGGCCGCCTTTAGGCGCAGTCACGGAGTGTGTGCCCGGTGAGCCTGCGGAGGCGGTCCAACAAGGTTGGGTGCCGCTTGCGGAACACCAGTGTGCCCTGCTCGCTCTCTCGTACCATGCCCTGCCCGCTCTTGCACCACCAGCGCCTCCCCAACTGGCCTATAGCCTGTAATTCACCTATAATTCACTACAGCAACTTCTCAAGCCCTTCAGCATTCGTAATCATCTGCCTGATTTTCCTATAACCTCGTCTTCAACTCACAGTCCCTCAATACTAAAGCTCATAATAGATATAAAAGTACCCTACAGTAGTATTAGAACTCCTGTACAGTATCTAACCAGTCCGCCATTTGGCATCTGTCTGTCTCCAGGACCTGCGCACAGCCGGCATACACTTTAAAAACACGCTGCCTGTTCAACAAAACGCTGCAATCCACAGACGGCTCAGTAACACAACTTCCGACACAAGCCTTTCCAACATTTGAACTCCTCTTTAACCCGGTCCCAAACTCCCCTCACCTTTACCTCCAACATCATTACCTCTCAAACCACCAGAATCCTAACTGCAAGGATAAAGGGCAGCAAAACAAAGGAGCTAGCAATGCACAAGGAAGGGCCAGGATCCTAAGGGGCAAGAGACAATAAACAGGGAAGCTTCGCCCGAGGGGAAATGAGATCAGGCAGGGTGAGAGGGTGTCAGCCCCAGACAAAAACAAACAAACGCAAAAGAGGGTCCCTGTCGCCAAAGGGCTGCACGGTCGAACCCCAGCCAAAAACTGGAGCAGACGACATTATTCCAGGTATGGGCCCCATTACGGGGGACAAACAACTTGAGGGGAAAATCATCCAGAACCGCCCTCCACTGACACAGCCCAAGATCTACACAAAATTTCAGTTTCTAAGAAATGCGGGCGACGCTCTTCTATCAAGTACAATTGCAGCCCAAGGTCTAAGAACACCGCTTACACCTTTGAAGTCCCTGGACCGTTGAAACGGCAGTAGCCAGGCCTCCAACCAATGTACAACACTTGACATAGAAACTGACCCTGGGCCTGTTGTCGCACCACCCTCCTTAGTTTCATCACCCACCTTACCCTCACTATCTAATGCTATTGTTTCGATATCAGACTCACAAAGTGACGCTAGACCCCTGCCACAAGACCTTCAGTGCCTCGCTGAGCTACACAGGACAAAAGCAAAACCACCTAACGAACAAGAAGCAATAACGAAGCTGACAAAGATTCCTGAACAAGTGGGAAGAGGACACATAGAACCATGGAACGAGGGGGCCGTAATGGGAAAACGAAGAACAACTGCACCGCAGTCAAGGATTTGTCTATAATAGAGTTAGGGGCATCGTTCATTTTCACCAATGAAGCAAAGCCCAACTGGACTCTAATGCCTGATTCTTGCACGCCGCTAACATCAACTCCACCCAGGGCAGAACCTGCATCAGAACAAGAGAAAGGAGACTCAGAGCAGTTCTCTAACATCGATGCTGGGGAGTGGGAGGAATTACTGACAACTCACATACAATAATCATCAGCGAAGCTTAAGACGGACTCCCAAAATCCCTCTAAACCGAAGCATTCGGACCATCCGGAGTCAAACAGAATCCAAGGAACAGAGGCCCAGCAAAAATTGGACTCTGAAAGCGCTTGGGCCAGTTTACTCAAAACAGTGCAACTCCTGGTAGAAGCCCTCCAGTATCAATCAGAGAAAATGGACACTCAGTTGACCTTATTAAATACATTGGCAGTGTTCGTGGTAGCGATTGACGGGAAACTCGGAGCTCTAAACACTCTTTTCCAGAACACACGGGGTGAACTACAAGACAGGGAGCCAAGCTGTGGGTGCGGGCCAGTAGTCGATAAATTAGCCTCCCTCCCCTCAATGCTGAGCAACTTGTGCGCACAAATCAAGGAGGCAACACGGAGCTCCACCGACCTTAAGTTAAGGGAGCTCCTCCCATCGAGGACCAAACCGGAACAAGGGCGCATGCCGTGCAAAATTCGGCTCACAGGCCCCTCACCCTCAACTCATCAATAAGAGGAAAAGCCAAAAACGACGGAATTAACAAGACCAACGTACCAGCAACTGAACCCGTCAGGAGGCTCGAGTTGGAGTCGGCTGGCCAAGGAACAACATTAAATGACAACCTGAATGCAAAACAACGACATGCTCAAAGAAGGAAGGGTCGGAATCAAAAGACAACTTTCAAATAGGGAGACTTTGCCCGCCTCTTCAGATTGACACAACATGAAATATTTGTAACATCTGAACTTCCAAATCCACCTTCTCCAGTGTAAAAGGGCGTATGCCACAAAAATTCCATATCAGTTGATAAGGGGGTGGCCCCCAACTCCAACTCTAATCTACAATCCATCACCACAGGGTCCTCATGGCAAGTAACCCAGGCGGAAGTGGAAGAAAAACCTATCCCCACTCATAACAACTTGGGAAGGGAGGCGGGTGCACACCAACAAGTGGCATGCAGAATGAAGCCTGAAGTAACAGCTTCGCACGGCCGCTCCTCCCCTCTAACAACAGCTTTGCCTGCCGACAAAGGTGCTAAGAAATAACAGAATGCCTTGGTCACCTCTAACAGTCAGTCCAATTACCAAATGGAAAGAGATCTTCAACACCCGCCCAACTCAATTTTAACTACCACAGAGGATGAGCGACCAGTAAATTTTACTGTATTAAAATATGGCGGACAATACACAATGGCAGCCCTGGCTGAAAATATGGAGCACCTGCCACACACTGGGCAAGCTGCAAACAAAACTCATAGCGAAGAAGGACCATCACCAGTAGTCAAACCTGGCACATTTCACTATCAGCCCATTAACAATCATCAATCAGCCAATCAAGTAGAAAACCCTAATAATGTTGGGACAATCTTGGAGTTCTTACCAACCTACAGATCAAGAGGGGCACACGATATACTGAATCGAGGGAACATCCTCCGTTTACTATCACATATACCATCATTAACAGAGATTACCACCACAGACTTGGATTCAGTAGAGTTTATTAACCATGGTGTCTCCCAGGGGGCGAGGTCACATTGACCACTTGGAAACAGGCAACCATTGTCCAAAAAATATTGCTTGAAAGCATGATCTTTAAAAACTGGGGCATAGAGATAAAACCAACCAATATACCTGGCTATCCTGCTCCGCTAGCCCAGCATAACGCTGAAAGAACAACAATAGCCCGGAAAACCACCCCAAGGTCTGTACTGAGAGGGGCAAGAGGTTGTTCGCCGCTTACAACGAGGCAATCACGGGAAACATTGACAAGCCTTCCAGACCCTACACAGCGAGGAACTTGCTCAGACGACCTAAGATGGCATACGAGGACAATTATCAATCAAAAAAGAAATAATTGACAAAACAGGAGGCAACATTCATCTGCAAGTGAAATCAACCTGCTGAGGATATGCTCATGGAACATCAATGGGCTGGCCAGCAAATTGACTGACCTGGACTTCATTAACTACCAAAGGACATTCCATATTATTGCATTGCAGGAGACTTGGTCGATCGACCCACCACATTTTCAAGGATATTTACGTTTTTTCTCACCAGCAGTCAAAGTGGCTAGATACGGGCACCTGCAGGGAGGCCTTGCAATCTACGTGAATAACACAAGCACAACTTCAGCTCATTCAGTTGGCCTGATAACATCGTATTCAATTGCAATAAAAATATCTACCTTGAGGGGGACACCAGGTAAAGGGCGCAAGGACATTGTAATAATAAATACTTATATACACCCGAAAAAGAAGAACTAAGGCGGCAAAACAACTGACAAATTTTGTAGAGCAATGCATAAGTGAGGTCAACATACCAGACATGATACTCACTGGGGATTTTAATTTACATTTAATCGGCTCATCAACAGTGGAGGAAGTATCCATACACAATCAATTATGGAGCATCCCAATTCAGGGTAAGAGCTCATCAGAGCTACCCACAAAAATTGGCCATCGCCTCATAGAGGATCTTGAACACCTCAACCTTAGAGCGCTGAACGGTAGAAGGAAGGGTGATATCCCACCGGCATTCACCCATTATACATTAACCAAAAGCTCAACGCTAGACTATGGGGCCGATTCCGATCTCGGTCGGAGGCGCTCGAATACCGATTCGGTCGGGAACAAAGCCGATGCGAGAGCCTGTTTCCCGACCGAACCGTACTGCGAGTCCGGCCGGCGAGTACGATGCGTGGTCGCCGACCGACTCGTCCGGGCGACCCGACCGCTCCGACCGACTCGTACCCGGATCGTACCGCTCCGACCGACTTCGCTCGGACCCGATTCGCACCGCGCAATGGAGACGTTTTCCGGCCGGGTAAGTACGATGCGCGCCTCGAGCCGCTCCGACCGACTCGCGCCGTCCGACTCGAACGCGCTGTCGGAGCCGTACTTTGGGGGTCCGTGTCGGACCCCCTGTACGCGTAGCCGCTGCGAGTCGCACACAGGGGGACCCATGGGTCCCCCTACCTGTGCGTGTACGCCGCGAAGCGCTTCGCGGCGTACTCGCTGTAGAGGCGCCCTTGTCCGCCTCGCACCCATTGAGGCAATGGGAGCCCGCGTACGCGTTATGCGACCGGCTCCCATTGAGTTCAATGGGAGTCCGACCGACTTCGTGTCCGATAACATACGTGACGCATCGGACTCGTTCGGTCGGACTGCACGGGTCCGATTCGGTCGGAAATCTCTCCGGGTCCGGCTCGGTCGGAGAAATTTCCGGCCCGAATCGGAATCGACCCCTATATCTTTGTGTCCCTAACCCTGTTTAACGAAATCACTTCATTCAGCATGGGCGACAAAGCGGACAGTGATCATCGGCCCCAGGAGCTCACACTCCGCACAAACATGCCAAAGCTTCTGCAATGGTACGGCCAACCAGGAACAACGGCTACAAATAACTATAAGAAAATAAAATGTAGCCAAGCAACGCAAGGGAATTTTCTACAAACCGCAACACTCTTATTCGAAATACGGGAAGGGGGCAACGAAATAGAAAAATGGGTGAACTACACAAACACATTGGCAAAATCCTTCGCTGTCCCAATCAAATCGAGAGCACAGCTGAGCTATAGTGGCACAACCAACTTCACCAAAATGCAAAAAAATATGATAAGATCAGTAAAAAATACAATTAACCGAACGCTGCGGCACCTGCGTGCAGAATCCAACCGACATCACAATTTTAACAGTACTACGACAGCAGAAAACCCAGCTGAAGCAAGCACTATGGGCGGCCAAGAGAGACTCTGAAGATTCTCTATGGGCAAATTTGCATGCCGACATTAAGCAGAATGACAGCACAAGGTTCTGGGGGACAATAAACCGACTAATTCGACCTACACATGAGGGATTGTCATCAAATATTTCTGAGGAGGATTGGGCAACATACCTTGAAAACCACTTCCACCAAGAAGGCACCACAGAGCCCACAGGCACTGCGCCGGAGACCACTCCAAGAATTACCACTATCGCGCATCGGCCCGGTGAGGAAAGCATAACAGCTCCAAGTGACTACCTCAAAGCAATCAAACGCCATATAAAGAAGGGAAGAAAATAAGGGGCACCGGGCCCCAACGGAATACTGCCAGTGCTCTATAAAGAGGACACAGATTTCTGGGCAAAAGCACTTAGTCCACTTTTTACCGAGATAAGGCAGACAAGCCTACTACCTCCGTCCTTGCGGACTTCGATAATCTCACCAATTTTCAAGTCAGGTGACAAGACTCAGCCAAAAAACTACCGATTGGTCGCTTTACTAGATAATGAGGCAAAAAGTTCTGCGGGCACACTTCTGGATGAAATACAAGTATGGGCCAAAGATAACACGATAATCCCTTTGAATCAGACGGGCTTCTCTAGATCAGTCGGAACGGTAACAAACATAACAACTATGGCTCTGCTTATCAATAAGTCTGAGAAAACAAAAATGCCACTACACCTATGCTTTATTGATTACAGGGCCGCCTTCGATCATGTGAATCGCAGCAAACTATGGACAAAACTGGCTAACTGGGGTATATCCCAAGCTTTGCTCAATCTGCTAGTCAATTTGCACACCGAGACCTGGATTCAAGTAAAACTGGGGGATGGGTCAACTCTTTCGAGACGGATACCAACAACAAAAGGTCTCAAGCAAGGATGTGTGTTGGCCCAGACCCTTTTTAACCTGTTCCTAGCAGACCTTATCCTGCTTTTAAATACCAGCAACTCTCACTCTCCAAGATTAGGGAACCTAGCGTTACCATGTCTACTCTACGCGGATGACTTAGTTCTAATTAGCCAAACGAAGGTGGGCTTACAGCACCTTCTTAATACTACTTACGAATACTCTGTGGCAAACAACTTGAACATCAACTTGGAGAAAACCAAAACCATGACAATTAACAAGAACTCGAAGAAAACACCCATCTGGTTTTGGTGTCATACCCGCATTGACTCTGCAACAGAATATAAATATTTAGGGGTGATCATCGATAAAGGAGGGCACTTTACAGTCCAAAGGGACTCTATCAGGAGGAGGGAATAGTCCTGGCAGACTCGCTAAGAAATCTTAATTCCAAGCTGAGCGGCTCCTCACTTGCCCCACTAGCCGAAGTAATACGGGCAAAACTCCTACCAACAATGAATGTCTGACAAAATATCGACGGACAGAAAATCGACCTACAAAAATATCGACACAAATATCGAAGTCAAAAATATCGAAGTTCTATCTACATAAAGGTAAGTACAAAAATATCGGAAAAAATATATAGTTGTCAATAATATAGATGTTAAAAATATCGTTTTTTAATGTTTTAATAATAATGTAAAATTAAGTAAATAATACATATAATTAAAAGAAATATAGGTAAAAATATTAAAACATATTTAAAAATAATAACATACATATTGTTAAAATTAATTAAACATATACATATAAATTAATATATATACTTACTCCACATATTGCAACATTAGGGAAAGCATTGGATAGCGTCAGGGTAAAATTACTATTCCCACTCCAGAGAGTGCAGCAGTAGGGAAAGCGCAGGATAGCGTAGGGGTAAAAATTACTATTCCCACTCCAGTGAGTGCAACAGTAGGGAAAGCGTTGGATAGCGTAAGGGTAAAAAGTACTATTCCCACTCCAGTGAGTGCAACAGTAGGGAAAGTGCTGGATAGTGTAGGGGTAAAAATTACTATTCCCACTCCAGTGAGTGCAACAGTAGGGAAAGCGCTGGATAGCGTAGGGGTAAAAATGACTATTCCTACTCCAGAGAGTGCAACAGTAGGGAAAGCGCAGGATAGCGTAGGGGTAAAAATTACTATTCCCACTCCAGTGAGTGCAACAGTAGGGAAGCGTTGGATAGCGTAGGGGTAAAAATTACTATGCCCACTCCAGTGAGCGCAACAGTAGGGAAAGCGGTGGATAGCGTAGGGGTAAAAATTACTATTCCCACTCCAGTGAGTGCAACAGTAGGGAAAGCATTGGATAGCGTAGGGGTTAAAATTACTATTCCAACTCCAGTGAGTGTAACAGTGTGGAAAATGTAGGATAGCGTAGGGGTTAAATTAACATACTTATCAATTAAATAATTTAAAAATAAATAAATAACATATTAATAATTAATTAACAAAAAATATGAATAAATACCAATAAATTTAAATTAATATTTACTTAAATAACATTAAATTACTTCCCACACTATTCCTCCTTTAACACACAACACACTACACATAAAAAAACACAATTAATTTAATGATCAATTAATCAATTAATAACAATTAATACATTATTTATAATTAATATAATTATAAATTAACCAATTAATAAAAATTAATTACCAATTAATAATTAATTAACAATACATTAATAATCAATAACAATCAATAAAAACATATTCATTAATTAATGTAATTACTTCCCACCCTATTCCCCTATAAACACACAAGCCACTACACATATAAAATCACATAATTAATTTAATTATCAATTAATCACTTAATAAAAATTAATTACCAATTAATAATTAACAATACATTAATTAACAATAACAATAAATAAAAGTAATAATACATTAATTATAATTAATATAATTATAAATTAAACAATTAATAAAATTAATTACCAATTAATAATTAATTAACAATAAATTAATTAACAATAACAATACATAACAATTAATAATACATTAATTATAATTAACATAGTTATAAATTAACCAATAAAAATTAATTACCAATTAATAATTAATTAACAATTAATTAATAATAAATAACAATACATAAAAACATATTAATTAATTAATTTAATTAAATTACTTCCCACCCTATTCCCCTATAAACCCACAACCCAAAACCCAAAA
This sequence comes from Calotriton arnoldi, assembly GCA_963921515.1. Lineage (NCBI taxonomy): Eukaryota > Metazoa > Chordata > Amphibia > Caudata > Salamandridae > Calotriton > Calotriton arnoldi. The sequence goes on along the minus strand of CAWUFW010022710.1, from coordinate 40,744 downwards.
TTTACTTTAACAAAATTACTAATTTCTAAACATATATTTAAAAATGTATGAAAATACATTAAAAAAATGTTGAACATACATATAAAATACATACTAAAATACATAACACTAATTTTTTTTTCGATATTATTGACAACGATATTTTTGCTAACGATATTACTTACTTCGATATTAAAAAAAACGATATTACTTACCTTGGGGTCGATATTCTGGTCAAGGATATTCTTTGACTTCGATATTCTGTCCCTATGATATTAAAAACTCGATATTAAGGTAGGTCGATATTTCAAAATCGATATTTTGCCTGTGCACCCCAACAATAGCTTATGGGAGCGAGGCACAGAGGGGCAGGGATTCCAAGCTCCTAGATGATACAGTTGCAAAAGTGTACAGAATAATCTTTGGCCTACCTAAAAGAGTCTCTCCAGCACAGATCAGGCTTGAGTTCGGCGTTCAGAAACAGACCCTCGCAAGACAAGGTGCAATAGTCATTTTCTGGGACAAAGGGACACATTACGATGGCGGGCGGACAAAGTCCGCCTGCCACCGCAACGGAATGCGGGACCGTCCGCAAGGAGTGTGGCGGTCCCGCCATGGGTATTAGGATGCCACCGCCACGGTGGCGGTGGCATCCGTATTGTTCGCATTGCGGCAGGCGGTGCTGTCACCAGCACCCGCCGCATTGCGAAACGCATGTTGTGCATTTGAATGCACAACGTGACAGGCACCGCGCGGTGCCTGCCACCTTGTGCATTCAAATGTAGGGGGTACCATAGGTACCCCCATGTGCACCCCCACCCCCCAAATCCTGGGGGCCCGCAGCGGGCCCCAGAAGCAAAGACCACATGCCTTTCCATGGCGGCAACACCGCCATGGAAAGGCTGCTCCACCAACATCCTAATATGGATGGCGGTGTCTTGCAGACACCGCCACCATATTAGAGTCACTTCCGCCCGGTCGCCAGTGGGACCGGTGGAAAACCGGCGGACGGTCTTTACGTCCACCGGGCTCCTCCCCGCCATCGGAATATGGCGGGGGGAAATGGCATTCGGGTGGTGGGAAATGGCGGGCGGATCGCCACCGCCTTACGGGCGGTGGCGATCCGCCCGTCATTGTAATGACCCCCAAAGTACAGAAATCAAACCCAGGAACCCTTAATTGGTACCTGTGGTCAGAACTACAATACAATACGTCATCGCTTGCCGCAAAATATCTACAAGCAAGTCTGACCACCCTGGGGCTCACCGAGCTCTGGGAAACACCTACTAGTCACTGTCTGTTCAAAAAAATAGTAAAGAAAACTGTAAAGCGCCTATCCTGGGTTGAGGACAAAGCAGCTTTATCCAAGAGGTCACATGGCTGGATGACCTTGCGCACCTACTCCACTCTTGCTGCCCAAAAATACTTAGCCCTGGGATTTGCCAGATCTATTAAAAATCAATTCCTAAAATACCGTCTCGGCCTGCTACCATGCACAAAGCACTTTCCCCACTGGCTGAAAAAACAATTCGATTCCATTTGCCGTTTGTGCGGCAAAGCGCAGGAAGACATGCTGCACCTGCTGTGCATCTGTAAAGGAATGACACAAGAACGAAAACAGATTTTAAAACCACTTTTTAATTACAGAGGCATCCGCACACGGAGGCAAGCGGTGCTGGCGTGTTTTGCACCCGAGGACACACAGATGAACTGCCGCCTGGTAAAGTTTCTGAGGCTAGTAGAGAAGAAAATGCCACAATAGCCATAGGCACGCCTCAGCACTAAATCGGACAAGGCAATGTTATTGCCTAAATGTAAAAGGTTAAATGCTTCAAAGTTGTTGAACTACACATAAAATCTTGCATTTTAAACAGGACAGATGAGCTGATTTAACGGATTTCTTTTACTAAATCTCTCTTTTTATCTTTCTTAAAATTGTAATTTATAATGAAAATGTAATGTATTTTTAGCAATGGTTTTAAGTAACTAAACTAATAAAATAAAACTTGAACGGTGGGCTCAGGACTACGATCAGCAATGCTGGTGGGAGGTAGCAGACAGAGAAGCCAGGGCAGTGGTGCAGTGGGAAGACAACCACCCCCCCTCCCCTCACTGCGGCCAAGCCTGGACCCGTTCCAGCCCCCAGGCACCTCGTCTCCACCGCAGTCAGCAGGGGGAGGTGGTAAAGAACGGAGAGGGTAGCATTCTCATAAAGATCCCCCAGGTGACAGCTCTCACCTCTGTAATCATTGCGGTTCTCCTTTCGATCTGTCAGGTGTAGGCTAGGATAACGGGCGGATAATGGGGAAGAGAAGCGGGCCTCCTCAGAACATGTCCGCCATCTTGGTTCAGCTAGCCACGCCCTCTTGTTGGCCTGGCTCATGTCAACAAATATGCAGCTCTTTCACTGTCTCTGTTAGACACTACATCAATTGGGAAACCCATGGTTTTGGACCAGTGGAGCGTTCAATGATGTCATGTTTAAGCAGCGAATTAAGTTCCTTTTCAACCGCTTCTTGCAAGTGAAAGTAACTACTGTTTTAGATTAGTTAACCGACCTTGAGGATCATTTTTGCAAAAAGGCACTTTATATTGCTTGCACAGATTGCTGCTATTACGTTTCCCTGCCTGCACTGCTCTCTATTGTGTTCATTGTAATTTTGCACATTGCTGCATCCCATGTTCACAATGGCTTGTGACGATTGTATGGAGGGAAACAGGCTACACACTTTGCGGCTTGGTAAGACGACTGCGACCGCTATTTTTCAAGTCGATTGGCAGTCTAGTCTTCCGTAGTCTTCTCTTGGTTACTGGAACTGAGGGCTATTTAAGAGGAATCCTTGCGCAGATGCACCCAGTGGGCGTGCTGCTGGCACACCAGAGGCAAGCCTGTCTGTGCCCATCTGCGCTCAAAAGCCGCCAGCTGCAAGAAATGCTGCCCCTTTTTCTCATAATGGTAGCTCACTGCTTACTTTCTCATATTCTAGCGCATATCTTAAAAGTGTTAAAGAAAATATGACGCTTTCTAGAACTCCCAAGACATTATATACCTTGGCACTATCATTAGAACATGAGGGCCCCAATAATTGCAGATCCTGTAATGTTATATGTTCAGTCTCTACTCCCCAGGTAAGACATGAGCTTTCTAGTAACAAAAATACCCATCAGTTAGAGCACAAAACATGCAGCCTCCCCAGGATACAGCAATAATATCATTGACATCCCAAAATTTGGCAAACACCCAGCTCCCTGGTCTTTACTGCAATGCCCATTCTATCCTGAAACATACCCTGAAAGTTTGGGACCTCGAAAAAAACATAACTGTTTTATATCGGAAACGTGGCATCTGTTTTATATCAGAAATGTGGCTCCATTCAGCAGCACTCCCATGTATTTCAATCGTTTCCCCCCCTGAATATTCTCTAATCAGACAAGATAGATAGTCCAAAGCGGGTGGCGGAGTGGCTATCGCCTTCCTCCAACAGTTAAAAGTTACTTTACTAGACTCATTACTAACAGATTGAGAAGAGCTGTGTATTTTCAAAATGGAAACCTATCGAAGGTAATCTGGAAGAGTGCATTAGTATATCGCCCTCCAGGTCCCAAAAATAATTTCAGTAATAAACTGATTGAATGTATAGCACCACGTATTTTGGCATCTGATAAATTCATGCTTGTAAGAGATTTTAACTATCATGCAGAGTTGGTTTCAGACCCTGATACCTCCTGGCTGCTCTCTGATTTAGAATCATTAGGCCCCCAACAAAAAGTATCAGGCCCAACACATACAGCTGGACACACATTAGCTCTCATATTTACAAATTTGCCTATCCTACAGGTTTTATCCCACATGCCTCATATCTGGACAGACCTTTTTTCAATCAATTTTCATGTCTTTCTGAGAGAATCTTTGCACTTCAAGACTTTAGTACCTAGAAAGGTCAGATACTGGAGGAAAGTGTCTCTGTAGTACTTTACTCCACATTTCACTTCTACCTCTCCAACTGCTCATGTAGATATTAATCTTGCGCTGAAGGATTTTGAGGCTGCATTTAACTAGGCACTGGATGTTATTGTTCCCGAAACACTTAGGGGCATATTTACAAGCCCCTTGCGCCACTTTTGCGCCGCTGTTGCATCACTTCTGTGACGCAGCGGCGGCGTAAAGCCAGCGCCATGCTGCGGGGTATTTACAACGTAACGCATCTAGGGAGATTAAAACTGATGCAGACAAGGGCATTTATAAAGCAGCCTTAGGCATTTATCATAGAAATATCAAAATAAGTCCCATATAGTGGATAGAATAAACAATGCCGGAAACTCGACAGAGGAATTATATAAGATTTTAAACAAGTTTGCCAAACCTTCAGCATGTGTCTCATCTATCCCAGCATATCAGACTCTTTGTGATGACCTTGACAAATATTTTGAAGAAAAAATGTCTAAAATTTGTCAAATGGTCTTACGCAAGAAATGCTGGTTTCACTGACCTCATTGTCTAATCATCCCATTCTTCTGGATTTCATTGTAGGCTGGATCCACTCAGCAAATCCTGGGCCTGATAAATAAGATCAAATCAGGCTCTACTGAGGATTCTGCTCCTCCGTACACTATGGCAACTTTAGCCCCACCACTCCTTCCTACCATCACAGACCTGTTTAATCACTCTCCGAGTACAGAAACCATTCTTATAAAATGGAAAACATCACACGTGAGACCCATTTTAAGGTAACCCACAGCAGATCCTTCAGATCTTATTAGATACAGACCAATATCACTTCTTGCTTTTCAAAGGAAAATTTTGGAGACTGTATTAACAAACAGTTGATGTCCTTCCTGGAAACCTCTTCACAGCTGGGCCCCTCCCAGTCTGGTTGCCGGGCATCCCATTGTACAGAGTCTGCATTGGTGGATGTCTTGGATACCATTAGACTCTCTTTGGCTGAAGGCCACCCAACCTGCATCCCGTTATCAGAGCCGAAAACCGACAAAGGTGACTTTACAAACTCCTCGACTTCGCATCGCCTCACCGAAACCCACGCCTCACTGCCGATGCTGCCTAACCTACCCTGTCCTGGATTCAATGCCTTGCCTCCTCACGGATTCAATGCCTTGCCTCCCCCGCGGCAACCAGGGAACCGGCTTCGCCTCGGCACTGATGCCTCACTTCCACGACGCCGTGCATCATCCATAGACTTTGTTTCCAAAGTACTGTTTGGGGGTCCATGTGACTCCGTGGCCGATGCCAGGCACCTCACAGTCGGTGCCGTACTTTGAATTTATGCCTTTCATGACGTCGTAATAGCCCCAGGTGGAGCTATTTTGTTTCTGCAATCTCTATTTTTGAATGTTTTAAAAGTATATCTTGATACCTGTATGTTGGATTTTTGTCATTTTGGTCTTGTTTAGTTTAGATAAAGATACTTTATTTTTCTAATTTTATGTGGTGTCCATTTGTGGTGTTTTCCCTGTGTTACTGTGTGTTTGGTAACAGATACTTTGCACATTGCGTTTGGGATAAGCCTGTCTGCCTGTGCCAAGCTACCAAAGGGGTGAGCAGGGGTTATCTAAAGTGTGTAATCCCCTTACCCTGACTAGGAGGAAGGGTCCCTACTTGGACAAAGGTGCATACCTCGGCCAATTAGAGACCCCAATTTCAAACATTGGTGGTCGCACATGAGGATTTGAACTTGCATTTGTACTTGACCCACAGTGATTGGGGTACATCACTAGTCTAGTGCAGACCATTACTCAACCACATACTGTTTTTCCCTGTTTCCCTTCTGAGTTTTGCTGTTGATATCTGGAACTCGGGTTAGTTGTTGCACCTGTGAGGCCTTGTCAAAATTGAAATCAACTTTTGGCACCTGCACATCTACACGATGAGGGAACTAAAAGTCGTTTGAAAGGAGAGGGGCTACCTGTGAAGAGGAGATCCACAAGGTAGGATCTTGAGGCAGCCCTGTATAGCTATGAGGTACCACACTGGAAAGCAACGCTTTCAGATGACTTTGAGGAGGAATCTGAGGGGAGGATCCCTGGCCAGAATACCAACAGGGCAGTGGCCCTGAGAAGGGAACATTGTGGGTAAGATTGGCTCATGAGGAAATGAATTGGATTCACGCTTGTAACCAGAGGCTCAGACAGCTGGACCGGGAGTGCGAGGAGAGAAGGAGCCTTACCTGAAAAAGAAATGTGTGTATCTCATGAAGTGAGCTTGGCTGGGCTGGAGGTGGAAGCCATGAGGGCGGAGTCCAGCTCAGGTGGTGGCAGCAGAACTGTGATATCTAGTGCTGAGGGAGAAGTAGACAAACCCAGAAATGTGGTGCCCGACTTGAAGGAGGGGGTTAATATACACCAGGGGGTTCAGGTTTATAAGGTGGCTCCAGTGGTGTGCTGGGTCCCTGAGGTGGATTGGGGAACTGGCACAGGGGATCATATGCCTAGTGGTGGGAGGGATACTCTACTGATTCTAGATGAGAAGTGCAGGGAGAGGGGTTACCCCATGGTAGAAGCCCTGGTATGTGAGTATGGAAAACACCCAGATGAGTGTGGGTTGAATGACAAACAGTCAGACACTATCTTACCAGTCTAAGGAGGGTAATGTGGGGTACCTTTGCAAGGCACTGGATGGTGAGGTGAAGGGTAGCTTAGGTGGGGCTGCTGAACTAATTGTTGGAAAGCGTATGTTCAGTCCCTGTTTTCCAGAGCTATGCCAACACCTGGTGGAGGGTGAGTTCTCTGACCCCAGGGAGCTTGCACTGGAGGCAGACCTTTTGGTGGATTCCAAAGGGTCTGAAGAAGCTTTTGGGAGTGATCCTGAGGAAAGTGGCTCAGGTTTTCCCCAACCAAGTGAGGTAGGGGAGGTTGGTAGTGACCCAGATAGGTCCCAGGGTCGTGGGATGGGTGAGGGCTCCCAAGTCCTGTCTGAGTAGAGGGAGTGGGGGTGGGCTGAGTCCCAGGGTGCCCAAAACCCAGTCCCAGAGCCTAGTTTGTTCCATGAGTGAACACCAGGAGGGGGTCTAGTTTGTACCGGGAGGCCATCCTCTGAGGGGATCCCAGGGTGTCAGTTGAGCTGGGGGGCTGCTGTCCCAAGCGTACCACCAGTTGTGGTATCTGGCAGCACCACTCCAGTGGGGAGGGTGTATGAGTCCAGAGAAAGTGTGATGGGGAAGACAGTACCCAGTGAAAGGACCTGTGGGTCAGGGGTTGCCAGTTCTGAGGCTAGTACATCCCAGGACTGACCCTGGTGAGGCCACTTCTGGCTGGGGGTTTTTCATGCACTGTCAGGTGGACAGGAGGATGGAGACCTGCGCCAGGCAGACTCTCGCACAACTCATGAGGAGGTTTTCTTTTACCTTGAGGGGTGGGTGTACTCCCCAGAAGTCCTGGCTTGCCAGGCACAGGTCCAGCCAAAGGGTACAGACCCTGGGTTGGAGGGCCAGGTTCAGGGTGTCCCCCTTGACCTGGAGGAAGGGGCGACTACTAGCAGTGCCCCTACTGGGTTGGCTTCTGGGGGTACCACTCTGGGTGGGAGGGTGCAGAGCCCCAGGAGGGTGGGCAGGGAGAGGGATGCCTCACCCCTGACCCCTGTCAAGCCTGCTGTACCAGTTGCAGGATAGCACCCCTGAACTGGTGGGAGAATTGTGTGGGACACCTGCCCAAGGTTCCCTGAAAATTCTGGAGTATGGGGTTACTGCTCCAGGTGGGAGGGTACAGAGCCCCAGGGAGGAGGACGACATGGAGTATACAGCCTAAGGGTACAGACCCAGGGCTGGTGGGTCAGTGTCAGGATGCCAACCCTGACCTGGTAGGAGGGTGAGTGGACAAAGGGTGCCAGGCACCTGGGGCTGCCACCCTTACTCTCTGATGCCGCAGAGCTTAGAGAGCCCTGAAAGGCATGAGGCCTGGCTCTCATCATTGAGAGCTGTCAGTGACCTCTGTGGGTTGCTGTCCTGGTAGACCAAATTGCCCCAGGGGGTGGGGGACAGGAGTCACACCCTGGGGTTGGACTGTGCCACAGCACTGTGTTGGCCATGTGGGTACTGTTTGCCTGCGGGGACACATCTGTGAGCAAAGTCAGTTTAGGCGCTGCACAGTTGGGGCCCGCAGGTGAGGAGAAAGGTTCCCCATGGGTTAGCTTAGTGGGCCCTGAGAGTATGGATAAAGGGATCCAACTGGGTTCAGGGAGGCATAGAACCAGAATGTACCCCTGGTGTTGCGGGCCATGTTCCATGTTCCATCGCCTCAAGCAGGGAAACCCATTGAGTTTCAGGGCCCTGAGAATTTTGTGGTTGGTGCTGCAAAACAATAAAAACAACTCTGACACAGTCAGCGCCGCCACCAGTGAAGCCGCAACCAGCACGAGTCAGGGGGCACCGTTTGGAAGTGCACAATGCACCGCCCCACCTGCACCACAGCTCCGAGGCCCTTCTATGCCTGCAGACGCCTGCAGTTATCGGCCTTCCCAGCGCTCGCACTGATGCAGTAATTGCCAGCACCTGCATCTCATTATCGTGGAGCCGTTAACCGAAGAGGGTGACTTCACAAACTTTTCGATGTTGCATCGTCTCACCGGAACCAACGGCGCACCACCGACACCGCCTAACTTCCCCTGTCCTGGATTTGACTCCTCGCAGACTCTACGCCTCGCCTCCCCCATGGCAGAAGGGAACCGACTTTGCCTCGGCACCGACGCCTCACCTCCACGACTCCATGCATTGTCTGTTGACTTTGTTTATGATGTACTGTTGTTTGGGGGTCCATGTGACTCCGTGTCCGACTCCGCGCACCTCACGGTCGGCGCCGTACTTTGGATTTATGCCTGTCACCACATCGTAATAGCCCCAGGTGGGGGTTTCTACAAGTGCTATTTTTAAAGTAACTGTTCTAGAAGTGATATTTTGATACATGTATGTTGGATTTTTGCTGTTTTGGTCTTGTTTGGTTTAGATGAATATACTTTATTTTTCTAAACTGATGTGGTGTCCATTTGTGGTGTTTTCACTGGGTTACTGTGTGTTTGGGTACAAATACTTTACACATTGCCTTTGGGATAAGCCTGTCTGCTTGTGCCAAGCTACAAAAGGGGTGAGCAGGGGTTATCTAAAGTGTGTAACTCCCTTACCCTGACTAGAAACAAGGATCCCAACTTGGGCAAAGGTGCATACCTCTGCCAATTAGAGACCCCATGAGATAATTCTTGATACTTCACATCAGGCATGATATTTACGCTATCAATTATAAATGGTATATGTTGGATCTGGCCTTTCTGCAGGGTCACCCCCAAATGTTGTACCTTCCTCCTCCCCTTTTTCTGGTCTTGTTTTGTTGGCTTTAGGACTCTGGGCAGTTTAACACTGCTAACCAGTGCTAAAGTGCATATGTTCTGTACTCAAAACATGGTAACATTGGCATAGCCACAATTGTCATATTTAATTTACTTGTAAGTCCCTAGTAAAGTACACTTTATGTGCCCAGGGCCTGTAAATCGAATGCTACTGGTGGGCTTGCAGCACTGATTATGCCATCCACTTCAGTAGCCTTTAACCATGCCTCAGTACTGCCACTGCAGAGCCTGTGTGTGCAGTTTAAACTTTAAACTACTATTTCGACCAGGCGAGTTAACCTACTTGCCAGGCCCAAACCTTTCTATTTATTACATGTAGGTCACCCCTAAGGTAGGCCCTAGGCAGCCCCAAGGGCAGGGTGCAGTGTATTTAAAAAGTAGGACATGTACTTTCATATTTTACATGTCCTGGTAGTGAAATACTCTTAAATTCATTTTTTACTACTACAAGGCCTATCTCTCCTATAGGTTAACATTTGGATTGCCTTAACCATCTTTTAAGTGTCATTTCCACTTTAGCAGATAGAAATTTAAAATGTGATGTCTTTGGACTCACAATTTAAAATCACAACTTATGGTGAAGTCGGATTTAAAATAGTAAGTCTGAAAATTCCACTTTTAGAAAATTGGCATTTCTTACTTTAACCATTCTGTACCTCTGCCAGTCTCTGAATACACATCTGGGTTGGGTGGCAGCTGGGCTTTATGCATCCCCTCTAGACAACCATACACAAAGGGAGCTGGGGTGTGACATTTGCATCCTGATGGCCCATCACCTGGCTGATGGGCCTTCCTGAGGTTTATTGAAAGGGAGGAGCTGACACTTGCACCGGAATAGGGCGGTGCCTTTTCCCACACAAAGAGCTGTATACCCCCTGTAGTGAGTCTGGACCCAGGGCAAGAAAGGCAGGGACCTTGTGATCTTCACTTTTTGGTCCTTATTGAGACTCTGCCAAGAAGAGGAGCTGCACTGCACGAAGGCTGATTGCTGTGCTACCAGGAGAGACTGCCACTTTTCAGCTTGTTCAGCTGTGTTGGCCTGCTGCCTCTTGCTTGCCAGTGAGGGGACCACCTTTTGAATCCTAAGTAACTCCAAGGACTTGCTGTCTTGCACCCTGTTCAGGAAGTCTCAGGATGATCAAAGACTTCGCCCCCCGTTGAGACTCTGCAACCCGTGAGTCTGGCAGTGGGACTTGACAAAGATAAGCCTGCACCTGATCGCAAACTCTATCTTGCTAAGAGACCAGCGCTTCCCTTTACCGAAAGATCAAGTGCTCCATTTTGCCTACGAACTGTGCTTCATACTAGACTCGTGCTTCCCTCTTCCCAGGCTGTGTGTGCCGCCGTTGCAGCCCCTCTCAGCACAACTCCTCAGCAACATGTTGCCCGTGTGACCAGGGATGAGCCAGAAACGCGATCAGTGCATGGTGCTCTATACCTGCAACTCCCTTCCAGAAAGCTACAAAGCACAACGACGTGACCCCTGCTTCTGAGGCCCACCGACACCCCCTCAGCTTGGCTCCTGCATCGGTACTGGCGCTTGGCTTCCCAGACATCGGCGGCTCCTCCTTGCAAGGTACTGTGTATGATAGGACCCATGTAGTCCCTGTAGTTATACTGCGCCCTCTCGTAGGCAACTGAATTTACCTCACTGCAACGGGCTCAAGGGACTAATTGGAGACTTCCGTACTAGTGACTGCGGGACCCTGATTTTCAGATATCTTGCAACCGCATACCTGACGATCCACTGCTTGGATCTTACACAGTGGAACCTTGTTGGCGTGACTGTAAATATACTCCCAAATGCGAGTAGTCTGTCATCACTCGTATCCTTAAGCACTGCGTCGACCTTTATAATTTTAAACGTGCATAACTTGAAAAGTACTCATTGGAATTTTGTTGTTTTGGTCTATTGTTATTTATTAAAGAGTGTACTATTTTTCTAATTCAGTGTGGAGTCTTTTTGTGGTGTTTGCACTGGGTTCCTGTGTTTTAAGTGTGCACAAATACTTTACACATTGCCTCTTAAGTTAAGCCTGACTGCTCTGTGCCAAGCTACCACAGAGTGAGCATAGGTTAATTTAAGTTGTGTATCTGACTTACCCTGACTAGGATTGTGGTCCTTACTTCGACAGGGTGCATACCTTGCAAACAAGAGGCATGGAGGCTTAGTTACAACCACATTGCGCTGCAGGTACGTCACTTTTATTGACGCACCAACAGCACAGTGGGCTCCCCATATATACAAGGCCATGTAAAGTCACCCTGCGTGACTTTTCATGGCCTTGTATATATGTTTCCCTTTTACACAACTCTGCGTGAAAGGGGCGTTCCATGGGTGGTGCTGTGGGTGTTCTCATGCAACATCCATGGAACTTGGTGCATTCCCAGATTTACATCATTTTGTAAACCTGGGAATGCGTCAGAATCCTACGCCTTCCCAGGGGAGGTGTAAGGAGGCGCAACAAAGAGAAATTCTTTTAGTTCTCCTCCTTTCTTCCTCTTTTCATGCGTGCTGCATTCTGCAGCATGCATAGAAAGAGGAAAATGCCTTTAATTATTGTTTTTGAGCAGGAAGGTGTCCCTTCCAGCACAAAAACAATCATCCCCTCAGCTCAGGCACCTTTGCAAAATGGCGCAAGGGTGTCTGCGCTGGTGCACGACTGCTCTTTGTGTGCCAGCGCAGGGTAGAAAGACTGGAATGTGCTGTATCTTGTAGATACGGTGCATTCCTGCCCTTTTATTTTGACGCACTGCAGCACAGCAAGAAGGCTTGCTGCACTGCAGTGCATCAAGATATTGTAAATGAGGCCCCCAATTTCTAACATTGGTGATCAGCGGTAAAGATAGGACTTGTGTTTGTGCAGTACCTTACAGTAATTTGGTGTACACTACTATCCACATCTAAGACCGTTAAATGTTTCTCCTTTTTCTCTCAATTGGTCATTTTTCTAATTTGACTCATGCTGCATCTTCATCTACATCTGGGACTATTGTTTCTGCACTAGTGATACCTTGCCAAAAGGTCCATGGATCTCAACTCCATCGCCTACTACAAAACGAGGGAGCTGAAGGACCTCTGCAAGGAGAGGGGGGCTGCCTGTGAAAAAAAGGACCTCAAAGCCGGACCTGCAGAAAGCCCTGTATGCTTATGAGGAAGCATGCTGGATAAAGGAAGCAGAGGACCTGGAGAGGAAAGACTCTGAGAAGAGTCTGTGATGGAGGAAGAAGAGGAAAATGACTTTGCAGAGGCTCCAGAGGAGAAAGGGGAGCCCACAGAGGGGGAGTCCCATGCAGGATCTAATACTGGGAGCAGAGTCTCTTCACACATCCTGTCCCCTGAGGAGTTCAAGGACGGACAGGCTGAGAGGGACCTGCAGCTGTAGCTGGCCCAACGGGCTGCAGAGGAGAGAAGAGCTGAGGCTGAGAGAGCCTTAGCTAAGGAAAAACTCCCCATGGAGGCAGCTGAGGCTGAGAGAGCCATGGAATTAAAAAAAGATCTTGTGTGCTCATGAACTGAGTCTAAAGGAACTGGACTTAAAAGCAAAGTAAGTAGAGTCCAGTTGTGGCAGCAAAAATACCTTGTCCAGTACTGAAGAAAAGGTCCCCACACCCAGAGATTTGGTGCCTGACTTCAGGGAGGGGGATGACATACACAGGTGGTTTGAGATGTAGGAGATCAATCTAGTAGCGCACAGAATCCCTGAGGAGGATTTGGGCACCTATGGAGGCATATACCTGGTGATACGAGCAATGCCCTACTGGCACTAGATGGGAGAGACAGGCTGAGGTATCACACCATGAAGGAAACCCTTGTCAAGAGATATGCCTTCAACACAGAGGAGTGCAGATTGAGATTCAGGGACAGTAGGAAACTGTCTTACCAGTCCTGGGGGGATTTTGAGGGTCACTTTTGCAGGGAACTGGATGGTTGGGTGAAGGGTAGTATGGTGAACACGTTTGAGGGGCTGTAGATTTTGATTGCTAGAGAGCATATGTTCAGTCACTGTTTTCCAGAGCTATGCCAACACCTGGTGGACTGTAGGTTCTCTGACCTCAGGGAGCTTGTAAAGGAGGCAGACCTCTGGATGAGTACCAGGGTGTCTGGGATGGCATTGGGGAGTGATTCCAAGGAGGGTGGCTCAGGTTGCCCCCAACAGAGTGAGGGGGTGGTACGTAGCAACCCAGACAGGTCCCAGTGTAGTAAGGGTGAAAAAGGTTCCCATGTCCTTTCCAAGAGTAGGAAAAGGGGTGGGTGGGCAGAGGCACACGGTGCCCTGTTTCCAGCCCCGTGCTTGGATTGGTCTCAGAGGGGGCACAAGCAGGGGGCCTGGTCTCCCACAGAGTCAGGAGAGTTGGGGGCCGGCTGCCACAAGCTCCCTACCAGTTCGGTCTTCTGGGGGTACCATTCCATAGCGGAGGGTACAGTGGCACAGAGGTAAGGGCAGGAGGTGGAAACTGTCTACAGTGGGAGGACCAGTGGGCCAGGGGGTGCCAGCTCTGAGATTAGAGCACCCCAAGACTGACCCTGGTGAGGCCACTTCTGACCTGAGGGGATCCATGCACTGTCACAGTTACATAGGACTGGAAACCTGCACCAGGCAGACTCTGGCACAACACATGCAGAATGTGTTTCCCTTGGGGGGCAGTTGTATTCCCCTGGAAGTCCTGGCTTTCCAGGCTCATGTTCAATCTAAGGGTACAGACCCTGGTTTGAAGGACTAGTTTCAGGACATCACCCCTGAACTGGTGGGAGGGAGAGTGGAAAAAGGGTGCAAGTCACCTGGGGCTAGTGCCCCACACTTTGAGAAACCACAAAGGTTAGAGACCCCTGGATGGCCTGTGGCCTGGTTCTTGACATTGACAGCAGTCAGTGGCCTCTGTTGGTTGTTGTCTTTGTGGTCAGAGATTTCCCTGGGTAGGGGACAGAAGTCAGACCCAAGCGATGGAATGTGCCACATCACACTGTTGGCCATGGTGGTACTGCCTGCCTACTGGGATGCATCTGTTAGCCAAGTAAGGTTAGGTATGTTAGAAATGGGGTTTCAGGTTGACTAGGGTATGCACCTAAGCCAGGGGGAACCCACCACTCTAGTCAGGGAAAGTAAGTTACACACCAAAGATAACCTGTGCTCACCCTCTGGTAGCTTGGCGCAGAGCAGGCAGGCTTATCAGAGGCAAAGTGTAAAGCATTTGCACAACACACTCACACAGAAGCACAAGAAGTACACCACAAAAGAGACTCCACGCAAGGTTTATAAAAATATATATATAGCATATTGTGCATAAAACATAGACCAAAACGACATGATTCATAAGTACTGTACATATCATGCAACTCGTTATCCTGTCAGTGCAAGAATCAAAGTGACATACATTCTAACATCACGCATAAACACCCATAAATGAAAACACAGGGATCATCATACCGAAAAGTTACTCACTATGTAGGCATCAAAAACAATATGCATTATTATATCAGGGCATTAAATGCAGCAGTAACACTCATAAATGAAAACATATGGATCATCATGACACCATAGGGCACTGTGCACCTGTGCTCCTAGTAACCCTTATACGTTAAATCCTGTACCCCACATAGGGTGAAGAAGCAGCTCCATGCCTACTATAGGAAATACAGTAATCCCAGTTCCCTGGGATAGGGTCGTGCTCCGGGACCTCTGTCGAGGTTCTGCCCCGCAATACTTATCAAGATCCAATGCCTCAAGAGTATGTCTCCAAACTGGGAGAAGCACACACACAATGTAAAGGGTAGCAGGGAAACCTCATGGCATCCCCCGCGTATAGGACTGTGAAGGGGCGGATGCATGCATCCTTTCGGCAGCATGAACACCAGGATATGCTGGAGGAATGCTGCTGCACTCAGGCCACTCGGGTTGGGAGCCGGCGAAGGCTTTAGAGGTGTCCCTCTGCAGCATGGTTTCGGCGTCAAAGAGTTCAGCCAGGCTGCTCAGGATTAGCAACAAGGATGGCTTTACTGTCGGGAAATGGTGTGCGGACTGGGATCTGGCCCTGTGGTCGTGCTTGAGACGTGCCGGCAGCTGCGTGTGAAGACAGCAAGACAGGCTCACAACAGTGCATGAATAGCCCATAAACACCGCTTTCAGGCACCCACTGGTAATGAGGGGTGCTCGCCAAAGTGGAGTGCTGGTGCTTGATGAATAGTTTGGGACTGCGATGCAGCACCTCACTTAAGAACGGCCCGCTCAGCGCGCCCGATCAGGGCAGCATGAGTCAAGAAGGGGACACGCTGGTCCCAGGTTCCACACTACACTTTCAGTACTGGGGATTTATAAATGCTCTCCACACAGGCTGTACTTGTAAAGCCAGGGAAGGTAGGAGTAGTACACAGCACTTCCCAAGGCGCTGGGCTTCAGGGTGCAACCTTGGACAAAATAAAGGATAGCAGGCAGCAGGCCAGCACATAGGGCAAATGGCGTAATAGAGGTTTCTCCTGAAGGACCAGCAGTCCTCTAGCCATGTGCAATTAGTAGAGTCAGCATCAGGGAGCAGCAGGCAACATGGCAACTAGCAGAAAAGCAGTTCAGTTGAGTCCTTTAAGCAGCACAGCAGTTTGCAGGCAGCAGGGCAACAACAGAAAAGCAGTCCAGATAAGTCATTTAAGCAGCGCAGCAGTCTTTCTGACAGAGGTTCAGTTCCAGTTCCAAAGTGCTCTGAAAACATGGGGTCTGAGCCCCTGTGCTTATATTCAAAATTGTCTTTGTTCTAGGGGGAACTTCAAATGAATCATTAGAAGTGCACAACACTCTCTTTCAACCCCAGCCTTGGCTCCAGACATCAGTAGGGGGTAAATCAGCCCTTTGTGTAAGGGCAAGACACAGCCTATACAAATGTAAAGTGTGAACGCCCTCCCACTCCCAGCCCAGGAAGACCATCAGTATTCAGATGAAGCCAGATGTAACCCTGCCACAGCCAACCCTTCCTGTTGTTAGGTTTTAAAACCCCATTCTTGCTATACACTCGTTTCATGTTATATTAGGTTAGTACTGTGTGGCTAAATAGACACCATTTGTATTCACGTTATGCAACCCACTGAGTTATCCCTGCAACGTGCAAGCTTTAGTTAGTGAGTGTGACTCCATTTTGTATTTCGTAATCCCTATTAGGCTGTGCCTGAACTAGGCCTCATTATTTGTATTGCTTGCCTCAGCAGAACACTGTATTTAGTTATTATTTTCTTCTCTGTTCAAGGCTGCTTCCCGGCTTACTAATGAATAGACCATTCTGCCCTCACATACCTATCCGAGTGTGTAGTTCTGCTCCCATGTTAGGAGATGCTGAGACCCAGCACGGTAACCTTGAATTCGTGATAGGCCTGTACCCATCTGGCAGGTGGTAGCCATCCTTCTGTGCCTCCTTTGTTCACGTCTGGCCTAAGCTGGTAACTTTCCACTGTGGGCGTGGTTGGAGGTTCTTGGAGGAATGATTAGGTGTTGCAGACTGTTGGGGAGCCAGTCCCTCGGCAGACATCTTAGGGTGCAGGTCAGATTGGACTCCTCTGCAGAGTATTGCTAATAAAAGCCTGTTTGTATTCTCTACTGTCTGACCAACTCTTCATTACTTGGGAAGGCATAGCAGGTGGTTGTAAATAACCCGAGTGGTGCTAAGGGCCACTTCCTTCAGATGGTGCCCGAACAGGGACCCCGCAAGGTGATCCAGCTCACCCGTAATCAGGTTCCAGGGTCGGGTTGCGTCCAGTCGGTCGGGCAGATCGGGGTACCCCACACGATCGAGCTTGGTTCTCGCAGCTGCCCCGCCCGTCTGATCGGGCGACTCCTCGTCTAGTGGTCACCGGCTGGGGTCCTGAGAAGGCGAAGCCTTGGAGTTGGCCATTTGGTCCGAAGAGTCGGCAGTGGAGAATAACTTGACTCGACTTGTGTGCCATGTGAGTGATTTGATTCTTGAAAAAATGGCGCCATACGGGCTGTGTCTTGGTACAGTCTCCATACTGTCTTGGTGCAGTAATCGGACTGCCTTGCTTGAACGGCACTAGCCGACGGGCTGTGTCTTGGTACGGTCTTTGGGCTGTCTTGGTTTGAATTTGGTGGGTTTGCGGACCCTTTTTAAAAGACACTTAGGGGCCGATTCCGATCTCGGCCGGTAGGGCTCCGATTCGGATTCGGATTTACCGGATCCGATTCGGAGCCCTGTTTCCCGACCGAATCGTACGCGGGTCCGGCCGAGCGAGTACGATGCAGGTACCCGCGAAATCTCCGACCGACTCGAACGCGGCTTCAACATGCTCCGACCGACTCGCATGGACACGACTCGCACCGCGCTATGGAGACGTATCCCGGCCGGGTAAGTACGATGCGCGCCGCGGGCAGTCCGACGGACTCGCGCCGTCCGGCTCGAAAAGCTGTCGGAGCCGGACTTTGGGGGTCCGCGTCGGACCCCCTGTGCGCGTAGGCGCGCGAGTCGCACACAGGGGGACCCATGGGTCCCCCTACCTGTGCATGTACGCCGCGATGCGCATGGACGCGTACACGCTGTAGGGGCGCCCTTGTCCGCCTCGCACCCATTGAGTCAATGGGAGCCCGCGTACGCGTTGTACGACAGGCTCCCATTGACTTCAATGGAAGTCCGACCGACTCGAGTCCGATGGCATGCGTGCGCATCGTACTCGTTCGGTCGGACTGCCAGAGTCCGATTCGGTCGGAAATCTCTCCGGGTCCGGCTCGGTCGGAGAGATTTCCGGCCGGAATCGGAATCGGCCCCAGAGTGTTTGTGAACAGCCTACTAGGCCAACTGGAAATTTGGCCCACTTTTGAAAAGGTCTGGGACTGTTTGCGAACAGTCTGCCAGGCCAACTGGAAATTTGGTCTACTCTTGAAAAGGCCTGGGTCTAGAGCCTGTCTTCTTGTCTTGGTACAGTCTTTGGACTGTCTTGTCTTGGTGCCGTCTGAGGACTGACTTGTTTTGGTTCAGGCTAGAGCCGGACTTGTTTTGGTTCAGTCTGAGGACTGACTTGTCATGGCCCAATCTGAGGACTGCTCTTGAGAGCTTTCTTTTTTTTGTCTGTGAGTGTGTTTTGTGAATATGGTGCACCATCAGTTTGTTTTGGTACGGTCTGCGGACTGTCTTTTGAAGAATAGTACTTGTAATTCCTTTGCCAGGCAAAATAATGCATTTGGACCCTTTCTTGAAAATACTTGGAGTGAGCTTAATTTGTCCTCAGTTGGCGCCTCATTTTGAACAATTAAAAGAAAGACATATGGTGATAGTGTGTATACATGTATATATATATATATATGTATGTATATATAGTGATAATGTGTGTGTATGTATATATATATCTGTTTGTTTTCTTTTTTTTCCTTTACATAGGATGAGTGGTGTGAGAAAGGACGAAGGAATGTGCAATGGGAGAGAATGTGAAGTGAGACAGTTAGAGAGCATGACGTAATAAATAAAACAAAAAAAAAGAGAGAAAAGAAGGGGTGCGTTGATGGCGCCCAGATCTCATATTTAGCTTTGGACATTGCGAAATGGCAAAAGTTGTTCTGAGTTATAGACATGAATGTTGTATTTTTAAAGTTTGGTCCTTGAAAGTAAAGGCTGAATGAATGGGCCTTGCCGATGTGTTTAGTGTGGAACTGACATCGCAATATAACGTGTATTTAATTTGGAAAAGGTGTTTCAAGCACTCCAGGCAGCATGTATTTTTGTCTGAATGAAAAGGATTTTCAAGGTTGGAAAACATAGCTTGTGAATTCAGTTTGCTCTGGCAGGCTGGCTACGGCCTTTTCAGATAGGAGAGAAATTCCCAAGGAGGGGGCTCAGTGTGCAGGGAACTGCAGAGAAGCAGACAGAGACGTAGAAAAATGGGAGAGGCAGTCTATGTTAGATTTCTTTTTTTTTAACGTGGCTGAAGGAGGTTCACAAAGGCGAAATAGGATGAAAGGAATGTGGGCTTGTTGGGATGTTTCAGTCTGATGCTACTCAATTAATTAATTAATTCTTGATTGATTTGTGTATGTTGGAGGTGGATTGAACAGACACGCATTTTCAGAGTGCAGTAGGAGGAATGAAATACACGCTCATGACTCATTAACGTAAGGTTTGCTGTTTGGCCTTGAAGATAAGAATGGAATTTCTGTAGCTGGCAGGAATATACAGCCTCATATGGTTTGGGCTGTTTTCAGTGGGACATGCAAAGCAGCAGACAGAGCCATGAGACACGAAGGGAAAAAAAGTTTGAAAGGCAGACAGATTTAGAAAGGTTTGCTTAGAAAAGGTGTTTGCAGGGAGTGAAAGAGAATTACAATGCGTTGTTTCAGGAGCAGAAATACAAGGTGCAATATCAAAGTTGTTGGGGTTTTAAAAGGAGCAATTACAAAATAAGTTTTAGAGAGGGTTGCAGGTTCATTTAAGAAAGGTTACCAATTTGTTGTTTGTGACTCAGGCCTGACAGGAAAAGATTTGTTTTGCGAATTAAAAGGAACAGGTTGCCTCTTTCTGTTACGTATTTAACATAGCACAGTGCTATGAGTGTTTTGGTGGGTGCTTCAGACACATTGGTTGTAGCACATGTTTTGCGCTTTCTTGCTCTGATTATTGGTCCTTTTTACAGTGGATTTCTGTTTTAGTTAATGTATAATTGTGGTGAGCATGTGATGGCATTGGCATCCTACTATTACTGCTCTCAAGCAGGTGAATGTTGATGACGGGCCTCAATGTAAGTAGTGAATGGTGTTTGCCCCCCGCCCCCGAGTTTTGCGAATGTGCCATCCACTTTGTGGGCAACAGGTGATGTAGAGCTGGGATTCCTACAGACTTCACGAGCCTTGTTGTGTATGGTACAGGATTTGGTTGAGAAAGGTGTTGGTGAAGAGACGGCTGGTAGATAGCAATAGTCCCATTCTTTTGATTGTGTTTACAATTCTGTGATTGGTTGGTGTGAAGTTCATGAAAAAGTGGTTTTCCTACATCCTGCTGTTCTAGCCATTGCTATGCCTTTGCTAATGGTTCCTTCTGCTGCTCAATGTTTTTCTATCACCGATCTAAAATACATTCTTTGGCGGTACTATTTATTTCAATAATAGGTCTTTGTCCGGATTTCACATAGACTGGTAGGAGTCATAGGTTCTGCTGCGCTTCTTAGGACTATGAAGAAGGACGGAGCATCCATAAACAGGTTTAAAAGGGGTAGTTACTTGCTCATCGTTTCAGACACACAGCAAAGTTGTAGGGACAGTACAGTTACATAGTGTTAGACATGGCATCCTTGGCGTGGTTTTCCCTGACTTTTTGTCTCTACCTCCTATGTTTTTGATGCTGTGCTAGATTTTGTTTTTGCTGGTTCAGATGCTTTGGGTATTTTGCCACTGCTGATCAGTGTCACAGTGCGAGTTCTTTCTGTGTAAATTGATATTGTGCTTGGTTCTCCCTGATTGGCATATTGGTTTTACTAGTAGATCCCTAGTGAAGTGCACTGATTGTGCCAGGGCTGGTAAATAAATAGCTACTAGTAGGCTTGCAGCGCTGATTGTGCCATCCACATGAGTGTCCCGGAAAAGACGTCTCGGGCCTGCCACCGCAGTGCCTACGCGCAGTTTGTCCATAAAGCACCCCTATGGTGGGCCCAGGCCCCCCCCCTGGGTGGGGCGCAGTGTATGTGAGGAGTAGGATATGTGCTGATGTGTGCTGGTTTGTGTGGCGTGTCCTGGTGGTGAAAAGATACCATTTTCCTTTTTCACTATTGAAGGGCTGTCCTGCTGATAGGACAGAATGGGGAACTTTTGTAACATTTTACGAGTATATCCTTCATAGGGATAAGATAGAAAATAGGAATGAGCTCAGAAGTTGATAATACATCTTTTAGTAAGTATGGTTTTTAAAGTCTGTGTTTGACAACAGCACTTTTGGCAAGCAGATATTTTCTTGTCCAACTTTTCCATGCGTTTCTGTCTTTTTGTGGATTGATTGTCTTGTTTCCGTGTGACAGAAGAAGAGGATGTGCATTTGGTGTAGTGCCCTTTTGTGGTGTCTTTACTGTGTTACTGTGAGTGTTGGTACAAATGCTTTGTACATTGCCTTTCGGATGAGCTTGTCTGCTCATGCCAAGCTACTAAGGGGGGTGAGTAGGGGTTATCTAAAGTGTGTATTCCCCTTACCCTGACTGGAGGGAAGGGTCCCTGTTTGGACAGAGGTACCTACCTCTGCCAACTAGAGACCACCATTTCTAACAAATTGTTCTTGTGTTTAGCTCTGAATGGCTAGGAAGTCTGCTTTTTTAAAAGCGGTAAGTATTGTCGACAGGAGGTCACCTGTTTAGGTCACCTACTGTCGAAGGGGGTTAGGAGATTAGCTCCTTGGCGACTAGGGGACTAACATAATAAATGAGGTGCATGGGGTGCATGAGCCTTAACTCTGAATGCCTAACACTTGAAACTGTGTTTTTCTTCTTCGGCTTCTGTGCGTGGTACATATATTGTTGTATGCTGTTTTGTGTTGTAAGTACGCAAGACATCTTGTTGTGCGCTTTCTGTCTTTTGAGCCCGCCCGAGCTGTCTAGGAACGGTCATGACGGTGGCCATTTCCATAACACAATCTGTTGGGCTCGCTTTAGCCACTCATTTCACAGGATGCTGTGAACATGCTTTTGAATAAACAGAGACACAGCACCTCACCAGTGCACGTCTAATTGGCTATAAAATAACACTGTTTGAAAAAATTGTCATGATTAGGAAAATGTGTCACCTTGAAGTCCGCCATGTTACTGCCCCTCCTTTCTGTAAATTGATGGAATTGGAATTGAGATGGAGATGAAAGGACGGGTAAACTAGACTGATGTTCCCCTATCTGATCCTTAAGGGGAACTATATGTCGGTGGCTTTCGTTTGAATACCCAGTTTCCACCACCATTATTGCTTATGATACCGCAACACTACATACAGTTGTAGAGACATCACAAATCCTTTATTAGTTAGCCTGAGTAACTGGGTTGCAACAGATGATGTGGGAAGGAATAATGCGTTTGCAGAAAATGATTAACATGAAATAAGAGAATGTTTGTAGCAGGCCCTGCTGGGTGGGTACTGAAGTCAAGATGTCTAAGTTGAAAGTATAGCACATTGTCAGGATGAGACATTGCTCAGCCCGTGTACTGTATGGTGCACATGATGCACATTACTAGGAACGGTACCTGTATGCCCCCCAATAATTTTGCACCACACATTTTCTTTTTTTTTTTAGATTCTTTAGACGAATAATATAGGAACGGACAGATGCAACGATCCAAAGTATGTCCGACTTGTTCTTTCAGAGCTTAGTAAATGAATTAAGGCTTACCCCATTACTTGGTGTTGGGAGAGAATAATAAATTGTATAAAGTTTTATCCTTGCCAGTTAATTAAAACTCTGCATTCTACCCACTAATAGGTCCAGGACACCCTGCAGTCATAGAAAGAGGGGCCCCGGACGTGATGCACAGCCTGGCTGCCTGTTATGGAACATCCATGAATATGATTGAGGCGGAGTTGCAGAGCAAAGAAGTGATGGACGAGGCAGTACCACCGAAAAACAACACAGAGAGAGGGGCTATCCAGGAGCCCCAGCCTGTTGGTCCACCTGTGCTTGAGTCCTAGCCCATTGAGCCCAGCTTGTGGGCTCGCCTGTGTTTGAGTCTCTGCCCCCTGGTTCTCTTGAGTCTGACCCCATTTTCCTTTACCCCCCCCCCCCTGTGCCCGGAGTATTGAGGCACAATTTGCGCCCCGACGGAAGGACAGTGTACCAGAGGGAAAGTTGAATGAGTAGGGATGGACTTCATGGATGAAGAATAGGGTGCAGGTACCCTGTCTAAGGTACCAGTGATAGAGTAGGGAAAAAGAGATTGGTGCACTGGCCTGGACACTGGACAGGATTAGTTGAGGGTGTCCACCCAGGAGGGAGGGTGCCCTATCCTGAGTGAAGAGGATTTTTCCAGAAAGAGCTAGACGAGTAGCTCCACCGCCGGTGCTCAACAGCGCCTATGCCAGATGAACAATAGGAGCCTGCCAGTGATGGCTCTCTGAAAGACACTGAAAAGAAGTGTTTTGCCCATCCTCCTGTTCCCTGGTCACCAATTCCATTGTGTTACATTTCTCTCCCAATCACCATGTATCCATTTGGTCACCCAATTGATGAGGAAAATAATCCTTTTGCACCTCCCTGTTCAGAGCGGGGTCAGTAGATAGAAAGTACAAGTTGCATCCATAGTTGTTATTGTGCTAATAATAGTGTTAGGAACATCCTACTCCCTGAATGAGAAGTATCCTGTGCACTCCCAAGTTCATACAGCACCAGTTTCTCTTGTGAACATGTTTATTACTTTGGCTCCTTGCACAGGGGAGCACTGGAGGACATAAAGTGATAATACAAGTGCTCAGATTGGTTTACCTTCAATTCCGTTCTCCAGTCCTAGATAATGCATTTAGTGATTTGCGCACTCCAAAAGAATGTGTACATTAGGCAGATGCCTGTCATGACAGTTAATATGACATTTCGTTTTCGTATCCAGGGGCGGGGGAGATTAAGATGGGTGAGAACATATGACTTAATTTACAGACTGAACATGACAATAGTCCCGTCCTAGATCCCGCCTCATAATGTTCGCTTCGCCTGTGGATCACAAGTTCATACTGAGGGGAAGGTTTGCAAATGCTGTTTTTCTTTTCTCTTTTCCCCACTGTATTTGTTGCCCCATCTACTTATTGCACCTACCCTCAGGTACAATGTGAAAATATGTGACACGACAAATAGGCCCTTGTATGCACTGTCTACCAGTTTGTTGCATCTACTGCGTAAGTACATTAACTGTTAAGGAAAGGACATCCATGCAATACAAATGCTAAGATCATGTTTCAGAAGGAGATAGAAGTGTTGATGAGCGTTGATGTAGATATCTTTTAGGTCAACACGTCTCTTATAGTTTCCCTGCTTAATAACGAACATTTGAATAGTTCTGATACAGTCTGATTATGACGCAGTGTTGGAGTATATAGTAGTGCACCAGGGGTATACACCTAGATCAGATGAAAAGGAGGGTACCTTACATCCAGAAGATTGTATGAGTATTTACAAGGGTAATCAGAATGCCACCTAGCTACAAAATGAAAAGTTGGATTTTCAGAGATTCAATGTGACCGAATACTTAAAATATTTACGTGATAATAAAGTCTCTACTATGATGATGCAAAAGATACAGGATATGTTGTTGATTCATGTAGGTATTTTGATATACCCGTGCTGCCTTGTTTCCCTTTGCAATTTGAGTGACTATGCATTTTCTTTATCCCCACTTAGAATTGTAAAGACCCTACCGGATTGCCTCAATAAAGCATTTAGCCACCCATGCTAAAAGGAGGGTCTGTTAGGTTTTAAAACCCCATTCTTGCTATAAACTCGTTTCATGTTATATTAGGTTAGTAGTGTGTGGCTAAATAGACACCATTTGTATTCACGTTATGCAACCCACTGAGTTATCCCTGCAATGTGCAAGCTTTAGTTAGCGAATGTGACTCCATTTTGTATTTCGTAATCCCTATTAGGCTGTGCCTGAACTAGGCCTCATTATTTGTATTGCTTGCCTCAGCAGAACACTGTATTTAGTTATTATTTTCTTCTCTGTTCAAGGCTGCTTCCCGGCTTACTAATGAATAGACCATTCTGCCCTCACATACCTATCCGAGTGTGTAGTTCTGCACCCATGTTAGGAGACGCTGAGACCCAGCACGGTAATCTTGAATTTGTGATAAGCCTGTACCCATCTGGGAGGTGGTAGCCATCCTTCTGTGCCTCCTTTGTTCATGTCTGGCCTAAGCTGGTAACTTTCCACTGTGGGCGTGGTTGGAGGTTCTTGGAGGAATGATTAGGTGTTGCAGACTGTTGGGGAGCCAGTCCCTCGGCAGACATCTTAGGGTGCAGGTCAGATTGGACTCCTCTGCAGAGTATTGCTAATAAAAGCCTGTTTGTATTCTCTACTGTCTGACCGACTCTTCAATACTTGGGAAGGCATAGCAGGTGGTTGTAAATAACCCGGGTGGCCCCTAAGGGCCACTTCCTTCACTGTGTGATGCCTCTCTGGAAAGTATGCACGAAGTGTAGCTGTCACAAAGGCCTAGACATTGATTGGGGTCAGGTTGCAAAGCACAAAGAGTCATAAGCACAGAGAAAAACCCATTTTCTAATAGTGGCATTTCTAAAATAGAAATGTAACATTCAACTACGCCAGTAAGCAGGATTTATCACTGCCATTCTAAACATACCAAACTTGGCAATGCTACTCCTTTCAGATCAGGAAATTCCACTTAAACACAAATAAGGGAATTCCCAATGCTAGCCTATGCGAGGAGTAGGCCTCACCGTAGTGAGAAACTAAATAGGCTGTTTGTGACTACCAGGACAACACACAATAAAGGCACATGTCCTACCCTTTACTCACACAGCACCCTGTATGTAGGGCTACCTATGGCCTACCTTAGAGGTGACCTATATGTAATAAAAGGGGAGTTTAAGGCTTGGCAAGTAGTTTTAAATGCCAAGTTAAAGAGGCAGTAACCTGTGTACACAGACCCTGCAGTGGCAGGCGTGAGACAGGTTTGAAAGTCTACTTCTGTGGGTGGTGAAATCAGCGCTGCAGGGCCATTAGTAGTATTATTTTACAGGCCCTGGGTATATGGTATAGGACTCTACAAGGGACTTACAAGTAAATTAAATATGCCAAACCGGTTTAAACCAGTCAGTTAGGGGGAGAGCACATGCACTTTAGCACTGTTTTGCAGGGGTAAAGTGCCCAGAGTCCTAAAGCCAGCAAAAATAGGGTCAGAAAAATAGGAGGAAGAAGGCACAAAGTTCGGGGATAACCCTGAAAACAAAGGCCAGGTCCAACAGTGATGCACAAATGGGGTCCACAGGTGAGAAGGGTTCCCCCATGAGTCAGTTCAGTGGGCCTGACAGTATGACAGAGGGATCCAACTGGGTTCAGAGAGGTGTAGAACTGGCAAGTGTCTCTGCAGTAGTGGGCTATTGTCCGTGTTCTGACGCCCTAAGCAGGGGAGTCAATCAAGATATTGATTAGTCTAGCCTGGTTTCATCTTCCCCTTTTTCTGACCTCGTTTTTGTTGGCATTAGGACTCTTGGCACTTTTCCACTGCTTAACAGTGCTAAAGTGCATATGCTCTGTACTCAAAACATGGTAACCTTGGCTTTTCCATAATTGGCATATTTAATTTACTGGTAAGTCCCTAGTAAGGTACACTATATGTGCCCAGAGCCTGTAAATTAAATGCTACTAGTGGGCTTGAAGCACGGTTCGTGTCGCCCACTTCAGTAGCCTTTAAACATGTGTCAGGCCTGCCATTGCAGAACCTGTGTGTGCAGTTTAAACTGCCATGTTGACCTGCAAGTTGATCTACTTGCCAGGCTCAAACCTTCCTTTATATTACATGTAAGTCACCCCTAAGTTAGGCCCTAGGTAGCCCCATGGGCATGGTGCAGTATATTTAAAAAGTAGGACATGTACCTTTAAGCTGTACATGTCCTGGTAGTGAAATTTTCTTCAATTTGTTTTTCACTACTGCAATGCCTATCTCTCCCATAGGTTAACA
The DNA here is from genome assembly GCA_963921515.1 of Calotriton arnoldi. NCBI lineage: Eukaryota > Metazoa > Chordata > Amphibia > Caudata > Salamandridae > Calotriton > Calotriton arnoldi. The sequence goes on along the minus strand of CAWUFW010022710.1, from coordinate 13,786 downwards.
CTGGGATTCCGTAAACATCTTTTAAGTGAAATTTCCTATTGAGAGCATATAAAAATTTGGAGTTTGGTGTATCTAGACTCACAATTTAAAATCACAACTTATGGTAAAGTCAGACTTTAAATTGCAAGTCTAAAAATGGCACTTTTAGAAAGTTGCCATTTTCTTACTTTAACCATTCTGTACCTCTGCCTGTCTCTGAATACATTTCTGGGTTGGGTGACAGCTGGGCTTTATGCATTCCCTCTAGGCAATCACGCAGAAAGGGAGTTGGGGTGTGACATTTGCATCCTGGCGGCCCTTGACCAGGCTGATTGGCCTTCCTGATGTAGATTGGGAGGGTAGAAGCCAACACCGGAATAGTGCTGTGCCTGTTCCACACAAAGAGCTGCTACCTCCCCCCCCCCTCTATAGTGAGTCTGGACCCAGGGCAGGAAAGGCAGGACTTTGTGATCTTCATAGGCCTCTTTGAAGTCTCCCCCCCCACTTCAAAAGCACTTTTGGGTATAAGTACTGGGTCCCTGACCCCCCTCAAATCAGTTCACTTTTGGGTCCTATGGAGACGATGCCAAGAAGAAGAGCTGTGTTGCAGGAGGGACTGAAACTTTGCTAACTGCTTTGCTGTGTTGGCCTGCTGCCTGTGTATTGCTGTGCTGTCAGGAGAGACTGCCAATTTGCAACTTGCTCTGCTGTGTTGGCCTGCTCCCTGCTGCCACTTGCCTGCCAGTATGCCTGATTGTCAACTCAATTTTGCTAAGACACTAGCTCTTCCCTTTGCCGAAGGAGCTTCATACTAGACTCACACTGCCCTCATCCCAGGTTGTGAGTGCTGATCGGAACCACCTCCTTTTTCAACGCTGCTGCAGTGCCTCTCAGTGCGGCTCCCCAGCAATGCTTTGGCTGGGAGATCAGGGACAGGCCGCAAACGCAAGGCTTGTCAGCCCATGTAGGAAAGTAGGATCTGCTTTCATGTCTACCCCCTCTTTTTGCTGTTTAACTGTTTTCTGACTAGTCTGACTGGGATCCTGCTAATCAGGACCCTAGTCACTGTGCTTCATCCCTACATTGGTTATGGTATATTCCTATTTGACTAGTGGGGAACCCAGGTAAGTCCCTAATAAGGTACCTAAGGCATGGGTACCACAGAGGTCCCCTATGGGCTGCAGCATGTGTTATGCCACCCATGAGGGACCCTCCAAACTACCACTACAGGCCTGCCATGGCAGCCTGTGTGAGTTGGTGCGTGCACCACTCATAAAAGACATGTTTCCTTATATCTAAAAATCACTGCACTTGAGACCTATAAGTCACCCCTCTAGCAGGCCTCTCAGTCCCAAAGGCAGGGTGCTCGGTTCCGAGTGTGAGGGTGGCCCTGCATGAGCAGACCACCTCTACAAACTCTGGAGTCCACTCTCCAGACTTTGTAAGTGAATCAGCCATTATGATATAGAGAGGCCATGCACCATTATGCGAGGACCATCTCTAAACAGGCTAGAACGAACCTGGGCGTGTTTGGTATCAAACATGTTGGAATCATACCCCAACACCGTATCCGGTGTTGGGGTATGATTCCATCCATGGTAGGGCCCCTCCAAGAGGCCCTCCATGCTCCCAGAACCGATCTTACAGAGCCTGACAGTAACTTAGGGCTGCTGCCGGCCACAGACACAATTCTGCCCTCCTGCTACTGGGCCAAGCCCGAGAAGGAAGGTAGGATAATATGTTTCCTGTCACAGGGAGGTGTGACCACCTCCCAGACAGGACTTAATGTATTGGGCCGGGGTGGGGGCACTTGCCAGCGCCACATAGTCTGCTGGAAGGGCACGTTTGGTGCCCTCCTTGCATACCCCAGTTCAACCCAGCTCTGGGAGCCATTGGCTCCCCACTATGGCACAAAACTGGACAAAGGACATGGAAGTATCCTCCACACTGTCTGACCCCTCCTCTTGGAGGGACCCTGAAGCTTCCCAACCCTCACCTTATTGTACTTAAGGGCTTACCTGTGTGTGGGTCCCTAGATTCGTCTTGGGATTCGATTCAGATCCAACTCTACTTCTTCTTTGACCGTCTGGACAGCTTGGCCGAGTCGTGCTGACCAAGTCTAACTGATCGCATAGTCCTTTGCTTTGGGACCAAAACTGCAACTGAGAAGACTGTCACCTCCTGACCTCATCATCCTGCAAGCTCGCTGCACCATCAGTGTCTGTGTTCCATACAGGTTCCGTCCTGGGCCTGTGGACATCTGAAGGAATCTCCCTTGGAGTGAAGGAGTCACTCCCCTGCATCCGCAGGCACCATAACATGATCGACTGGTTTGCCGAACCTGGGCTCCCACGAACTCCTCAAGGCTCTGCAACACAGGTGGCGGATCAGTGTTTCCTCGAGGCCTGAGCTGTCCTTTCGTTGAGTTGAGGCCAGCATCCTTTTGTAGAACGCCCACCAACAAAATCCCTGTGCACCGTGTCATTTCATTGCTTCAATCATCTGGTGACCGCAATGGTTACCACGACTGACTTGTGCCAACAGAGTCTGACGTGTCAGGAGGTTCTGTCGACAAGTCTGTCCCCACTATAACTGACCCGTGCTGACGCGGTTGGTTGGACAGACTGATTCTGTTGTCCTCAGCACCCCGGTGGCTCGGGCAGAGCTACCGATTTGGTGTACCCAAACTTGAAGCCTCTTCTCCTAACTTGTTTTATTGAACTCGAGTGGCCTTCGCCTTCCATGCCTCCTCGATGTTCCAGTGTGGCATAGACTCTGTCCCCTCTGCTTTAAGGTACTCTTTGACTCAAACTCATTTCTGGGTTCCAACACACTCTTTCGTCCTTCTGTGGTAAGCCTGCAACCGCGATGTACCCGCTGGCCCGTATTGAGTACACAGTTGGGTATCCTCTTCTCACCCGACCATTGGGGGGGTTCCTAGACTCCCACCTGGGGTGGATCCTTGGGTCCCCGACCCTTCTATGTCTCCTCGGACCAGTCTCGACTTAGGTCGTAGTTCGCTTCCCACTCTTTTGATATATGGTCTGGTCTCCCCCCTGGGGACCACTGTGTATTGGTGCTACCTACTGTTCTATGTCCAAAGTATTGTGTGCATTGTGAATATCTCTGGGTAGGAGATATGGTAACGTGTTAGTGAGTAATTGTAATAAATATCTATTTTTATAAGTACACTGTGTGGTTCTTTTTCAGTTAGCCTATACTAAAGGATTAGATACTGGTAAACCGAGCTGCTTTGCACTCCTCCTAGATTAAGCCTGAAGGCTGCTCTCCACAGCTACCACTTAGTGAGCTTTCTATGGTTATCTAAACCCCTAAAATCACCATAAGGGTCACCTGGGTTAGTGCAGGGTGCTACACTTACATAAGTGAGCACCATATACTGACCCGGCTTCTCAAAGCCCAGCTCTGCCCACCGGATCAGTGCAGGGTGCTCTACATCCATAACCCCTTCCAGGGAGCTACAATGCACGATGATGCAGGCCCGCTTCAGAGGCCTGCCGACACCCCCTCAGCTCAGCTCCAGCATCAATACCAACGCTTGGATTCCCTGACATTGGCGGCTCCTCCTTGCAAGGTACTATGTATGATAGGACCCATGTGGTCCCTGTAGTTGTACTGAGCTCCCTGAATTTGCCTCAGTGCAATGGTCTCGAGGGACCACTTGGAGACTTCTGTACTAGTGATTGTGGAGCCCTGATTTTCAGATATTCTGCAACCGCATGGATCTTACACAGTGTAATCGGTCAGCGTAAATAACCTCCCAAATGCGAGTGTTCTCTTAGCACTCGTAACCTTAAGCACTGTGTTAACCTTTATAAAATTAAACATGCATAACTTGAAAAGTACTCATTGTATTTTTGTCGTTTTGGTCTTGTATTATTCAGTAAAGAGTGTACTAGTTTTCTAAATTAGTGTGGAATCTTTTTGTTGTGTTTTCGCTGGCTTACTGTGGTTTAAGTGTGCACAAATTCTTTACACATTGCCTCTTAAGTTATGCCAGTCTGCTATGTGCGAAGTTACCAGAGGGGAGCATAGGTTAATTTAGATTGCGTATCTGACTTACCTTGACTAGGATTGTAGTCACTACTTGGACAGTGTACATACCTCTGCCACCTAGAGATGCAATTTCTAACAGTATTGAACACCCCTTTAACTTTAGAGTGATCTTCAGACAATGTTTAAATGTTTGTGGTGCTTTTTCATGTCAATTTTTCTTCACTTTGGTTTTTTCCTCACATTCAAAATGTTCCACATGTGCATATTTGTCCAGTGGAGGGACATTTACCTTCGTGTGGAAGCAACAGTCTGCATCTGTAACACAATTTCATTTTCTGTGGAGACGTCACCTTGTGTCCCTTAGCCTCTTACTTTGAATTCCTTTTCATGTTCCTGACTGACGCACTTTAGGCGCATCTGGCCTCCATGTCAGTCGCTTGACGATAAGCACACTCTTCAGTGCGAGCAGCCTTGATGACTTGTTCTAAGCTCAGAGATTCCTTCAGCATTCGTCATTGAAAGGATTCTCACAGACAGCCATCGATTACTCTGAGCTGGGTAGCTTACTCATCGTTAAACTCATTGAACTTACACTGCCTCACCAGAACATCCAGTCTCTCAACAAACTCATTGATGGTTTCACCTGATCTCTGGCATTCTTGACTGAGTATGTATCTTTCATAATCCACATTTGGCACTGGATTAAATTTCACATTTAAGGCTGTTTTGATTTGATCATACGTCACTACACCTTCATGTGGTATCTTTTTCATGGCTTGCTTCACTCCTTCACCAGCCATGTTTCTCAGATACTTTATAATCTTTTAATAATCTTTTTCATCTACTGCATCTATGAAATATTCGAACGTCTCTATTCATGCAGTGCATCTATTGCCAATATTATGTTTTTTGACAGGACACACGCTTGACCCCATCTTCTCCGCCAGCAACCACATCATCTTCAGCCACACCACCGAACCCCACTGGACCGACCACCGATGCATCCACTTCACCTTCGAGAAGCCCACCGCGCACCACCACACACAACGAGCCCCCCGCCGCAGCTGGAGCAAAGTCACCGAAGACCAGCTAATCACCACCCTCGCCCGAAACCCACCAACGGACACCACCGACACCGACACTGCCACCCGCAACTTCAGGCAATGGATCGACGACTGCGCCAACACTCTCGCCCCGATCAAGAAACCCTCAAACAGACGCACTGACAGAAAAGCCACCTGGTTCACCGCCGACCTCCAAACTTCAAGCAGGCCTGCAGTAGGCTCGAGAAGAAGTGGCACCACGAACAGACACCGGACAGCAATGCAGCCTACAAGAGCGCCATCCGCAGACACCACCAAATCATCCGAACCACCAAAAGGACCTCCTTCAAGGAACGCATCGACAACAACGCACACAACAGCAAAGAGCTCTTCAACATCGTGAAGGAACTCGCCAACCCCAGCTCCAACACCAACGACATCCTGCCATCTCAAGACCTCTGCAACTCCCTAGCCACCTTCTTCCACTTCAAGATCGCAGACATCCACGACAGCTTCAACAACCAGGCCCCCCCGACAGCCACCGACACATCAGACTCACCGCCCCCCAGCCACACCGACCCCCTGCTCTCCTGGACCCACGTCAACGACGACGACACCATCAAAACCATGAACACCATCCACTCCGGCTCACCATCAGACCCCTGCCCGCACCACATCTTCAACAAAGCAAGCTCCACCATCGCACCCCATCTCCGCAAGATCATCAACAACTCCTTCGAAACCGCCACCTTCCCAGAGAGCTGGAAGCACGCCGAGATCAACGCCTTACTCAAGAAGCCCAAGGCGGACCCTAGGGACCTCAAGAACTTCCGGCCCATCTCCCTACTCCCGTTCCCGGCGAAAGTCATCGAGAAGATTGTCAACCGACAACTGACCTCCTTCCTCGAAGAGAACAACATCCTGGACCCGTCCCAATCCGGATTCCGCAACAACCACAGCACCGAAACAGCCCTCATCGCAGCCACCGACGACATCAGGGCCCTGCTGGACAACGGAGAAACAGCGGCCCTCATCCTCCTGGACCTCTCGGCTGCCTTCGACACCGTCTGCCACCACACCCTACGCACACGCCTCCACAACGCAGGGATCCGCGACAAAGCCCTGGACTGGACCACCTCCTTCCTCACCGGCAGAACCCAGAGTGTCCGCCTCCCTCCATTCCGATCTAAAGACACCGAGATCATCTGCGGCGTACCCCAAAGATCATCCCTCAGTCCGACACTCTTCAACATCTACATGGCACCACTCGCCAACATCGTCCGATCGCACGACCTCAACATCATCTCATACGCTGACGACACCCAGCTGATCCTCTCCCGCACCAAGGCTCCCACCACCGCCAAGACCAACCCCCACGAAGGAATGAAGGCCGTCGCCGAATGGATGAAGAACAGCCGACTGAAACTGAACTCGGACAAGACGGAGGTCCTCATCCTCGGCTCCACCCCCTCCGCCTGGGACGACTCATGGTGGCCGGCCGCGCTGGGAGCCGCACCGTCGCCCACTGACCACGCACGCAACCTGGGGTTCATCCTGGACTCATCGCTATCAATGACCCAGCAAGTCAACGCCGTCTCCTCCTCCTGCTTCAACACCCTCCGCATGCTCCGTAAGATCTACAGATGGATCCCCACCGGAACCAGAAGGACGGTCACCCAGGCCCTCGTCAGCAGCAGACTGGACTACGGCAACGCCCTCTACGCGGGAACCTCGGCCAAACTCCAGAAACGACTACAACGCATACAGAACGCCTCCGCACGCCTCATCCTTGACATCCCCCGCCACAGCCACATCACACCCCACCTGAGAGACCTGCACTGGCTCCCCATCAACAAGAGGATCACCTTCATGCTCCTCACCCACGCTCACAAAGCACTCCACAACACCGGACCAGCATATCTCAACGAACGACTCACCTTCTACACCCCGAACCGCCAGCTTCGCTCCGCTGACCTCGCCCTCGCCACCGTCCCCCGCATCCGACGAGCGACCGCCGCTGGCAGATCATTCTCCCACCTCGCCGCCAAGACATGGAACACCCTCCCCATCCGCCTGCGACAGACCCAGGACCTGCTGACCTTCAGGAGACTTCTCAAGACCTGGTTGTTCGAGCAGTAGCAGCACCCCTCCCCACCCCCCCCAGCGCCTTGAGACCCTCACGGGTGAGTAGCGCGCTCTACAAATGGATTGATTGATTGATTGATTGATTGAAATGCAGATGGTGGTTTTAAGAATGCAGCACCCACATATATATTAGTGGACAGTAGTGGTCTCTCAGGCGCTTCTTGTGGATTTGGTTCAGGCAGAGTCTCTATAGCGCCTTGTGACGTCCTGGCTTCAGGGTCAGCCTTAACGACTCTTGGAGCTTGGATCTCACCCTGGCTCTCCAACTGAACTCTTTACTTGAACGTGGCCTAGGGAGTTGTGCTGAGCCCCTTCCCAGCAGCATTGGTGGTGGGCTTCTTCGTGAGGGGACAACTCCCTTAGCACAACCCCCACCCACTTCCTGGGGCCGCTTCTCAGCAGGTTGTGCACAATGAGTTGTTGACGGTGTCGGTAAATAGATAAACCTTATACACTACCAGTCAATGAAAGCATGTAGCGGTTTGATATTTGGTCGGCTGTGTGCTTAAATGTTTCTTCTCAACACCTGGTTAATCTCTGTTTCATAGCACATGAATTTCAGTTTGACTTGTACTGAACTATGACTGTGCACTGCTTTCGTAACTTGATTGTATCCGCATTTAGAGTTCTTACTCCGTATAGCATTAATTTGCATTATGGCGCAGTACCTTTATTTGCGACCGTTTTATTCAGTTCCTGGCCACCGACATGTAGACTTTCAATGTTGCTTTCTTTTGTTCAAGCATTTTGCACAGGGTGGCGTTGCGCTGAGACTCTACTGGGGCCAGCGTTGATTCCGCACTTCGACTTTAGCACATGTTGCATGCATGAGCAGTTTGTTGCCCAACGGCAAACTCTCTGAAAGAGCGCTTTCAATGGGCTTTGTTTTCCCTACCACGTCACCAGTTGTAGCGTGCTGCCAGCTCGGTCCACATCTTTATTCTGCTGTGTGTAAGTTAGAACTCAACATTCTAAGCCTGCCTTCAACTCATCTCTCCAACTCTTAAATCACAGGCCTACGGTGTACAGTGGGAACCAAAAGAGTTCCAGCGTTCTTTTATTTACAAGACACTACCCATGGGTTTGGTCATCATACCATCAGCACACAGACATACAGTAACATGCAGGAGTGCATGGTATTGGTGCCAATTTTTAATCAGATGAGCATCCTGAGCCCTGGGTGTTGTAAAATCACAAAGCCAGACTCCATTTTGAGCCCATTAAATTAGCCTGTTTCCCTTTGATCCACATTCAGCATAACACTGTTTTGCAGACTATGTACAAGAGTTATTTCACCTAAACAATTACTTTGCTCTCACTTAAGATGACACCAGTCTGCTACAAGCTATGCAATATCTACATTCAAGGTTTGGACGTGTAATACAAACATTCAAGCTGAAGTATTTTCATCAAGCATGTTTAGACTGGATATGTCTCAGATTATTGGAAACTCCCCCAATGTAGGATAAAAGTCATTGGTACCCTATATAAACCACGTGTATTGACCACTAAATTCAAGAGGCTTTTACACTAAGTTATCGCAATAGGTCCTGCCAGACTGCTGTAGCATCCTCTCTTATGTTGAGAATCAAATACAGGAATGAAAGGAGACAAGCCCAGCTGAACATGTGTTTTCCGTACGAGAGAACATTTTCTCCCAGCTGAAGACTGATAATCTGATCTGCTGTGAAGAGGTACACAGGGGCATATTTACAAGCCCCTTGCGCCACTTTTGCGCCGCCGTTGCGTCACTCATGTGACGCAGCGGCGACGCAAACCATGCGCCATGTTGCGCAATATTTACAACGTGACGCATCTAGGGAGATGCGTCACGATGTAAACCCCTGCGCCACATGAAACCTGCGTCAGGTTTCATGTGGGCATTCCAGCGCAGGGTGGGCGTTCCCTCGCAGGTACGCCACGTAAAAGTGACGCAGTGAAATCTACAAGATTTCACTGAGTCACTTTTACGCCCATGCTGCGTCAAAACCCTGCGCCTGCTTGAAGCAGGCGTAAGGATTGACGCACCAGGTTAGGGATGGGGCACCCCCGAGCATTGCTGGAGCTGCGTGGCGCTTGCGACGCGACTCCAGCAATGCGCAGCCTTTCCGTCGGGGGATGCAACACGCATCTGCCATTCTGTGCGCCTCGGCGCGCCGCATTGTAAATGCGGCGCATCGGCGGTGGCGCAAGGGCAAACTTGCGTGTCGCATCTTCCCTGGCGCATCCCTGCTGATTTGCAGGGATGCGCCAGGGAACGTAAATATGCCCCTAAGTTCTAGAAGATGCAGGTCTTAAGGACCTTCCAAAAGCCCAACTCATTGCCAATCGAGCGGCTGGCCAAAGGGAGAGAGTTTGAAAGCCTTGCAACATTAAAGCTAAAAGATCGAATACACCTTCTGGCTCTTCTAACCGGGGGCAGGGAGGCTAAAAGTAGATGAGAGGATCTAAGTGGTCTGTTTTTAATGTGAGGGGTAATCAGCTGACATAAAATGGGGGGCCACGCGCATGTTGAGCTCTGTGGGCAATACATAGAGTGACCGATAGCAAGTGAAGAATTTTCAAACCGTTTCTGGCTGACTCCTGTCTGGGAATCCCAAGTAGGATGCGTGCCGCAGCATTTTGCATCACTTGTAATTTCAGAGTGACTGCCAAAGGCGAGCCCAGATACAGTTAGTTGCCGTAGTCCAGGCGAGAGAGGATCAAGCCCTGAACTACCAGCCTCCTCGCCATCTGAGGGAGCAGAGGCAGAATCTTGCGCAGCATGCACAGGATTCCATGACAACTGGCCAAATGTTTAGTGGACGGGGTTTCCATCATCAAGGCTTTATCAAGCCACACCCTCAGGCTTTTTGTACCTGTATTAGCAGCTGGAGGGCTGAAACATCCTGGCCAGCCCAAGGCCCATTGAGGGAAGGATTCCTCCCAACGATCATAAGTTCGGTCTTTGATCCATTGAGCTTGAGACAGGATATGTTCATCCCGCTGGCAACCAATTCCAGACAAGGGCCCAATGTGGATGCTAAAGGGTTGCAGTTGGAAGCAAGTGAAAAAACAGCTAGGTATCGTTGGTATAGGAAACTATTGGAATACCAAAGGGAGTAATATTATCGGCCAGAGGTTGCAGATACACGTTAAATAATATGGGGCTGAGAGCAGACCCCAGTGGCACTCCACACTTAACTGGAAGGACCTCTGAATGGCAGACTTTGTCAAATACCTGGAAGGAGCACTCCTTCAAAAGGTAGCTCACCCAATCAAGGGCCTTACCAGAAACACCTGCCCTGTTAATCCATTCCAGAAGTGTGGGATGGTCCATGGTGTCAAAAGCCATGCTCAAGTCCAAGAGTACAATAGCAACCGTGAACCCTCGGTCTAATCTCTTATTAGCATCCTCCACCACTGCCAGGAGGGCAGTCTCAGTGCTGTGCTTGGGCCGAAAGCCAGTTTGCGGGTGGTGCAATAGAGAGTTGGACTCCAGAAAGACTGAGAGATGTGTATTAACATATTTCTCAGCCAGTTTAATGAAGACAGGCAGAGAGATTGGCCGAAACTTCCCCAGACATAATAGATCAAGGTTGGGTTTCTTTAAAATTGCTTTGACCACAGCATGTTTCCCAGTTTGAGGCACTGTACCCAAGTCCAGGCAAAGATTAGCCATTTGGAGCAAGACAGGAAAAATGATATGTGCCCTAAGACTAAGAATACTGGGGGAGGCGCGATCACGGGGGGACCAGGATGTGATTTAACCAAAAAAGACTGTAAACGTCTCCAGAGTAAGGGAAGGGAATTCAGAAAGGACAGAGAACCACACTCCTGACTGCTACTGAAGGGGATGGGATCCAGGCTTCCATCCACCTTTGATGTCAAAAAAGCAGTCAGTGCATAGGATCTGTCCTTTGAGGGTTCTGAAATAGGTCCATTAGAGGTTGGTTTAAGTGAAGCTTTAGTGATCCTAAACATCTCCCTCAGGGGACTTAGCAGCTTTGGTAACTCTGATTTCATAATAAATGGCTTGCACAAGACTAATTTCAGCATGGTAGGCCCTTACTCTTTACCGATATGAGAGTTTTTTACATTCCCTATGATCCTTCCTCCATTACTTCCCTGCGATCTTACATTTTTTTCAGATTTCTAAGATGGAGGGAGTACGAGGGTCAGATTTCTTTTAATACTTTGCTTACATAAAGTATTAGGAATAGTTTGGTCCAAAGAATGGGTTATCCATTCCAAAATCCTCTTTTTGGCGTCTCGAAGATTTGAGAATAAAGGTGAAGTCATGCTGAGGATCCTTCTCCAATTGTGAAGATTTAGTCGCGACCAGCACGGACCTGCCAGCGTCAAAGGGTTCAGATGTGAAGGTGGGTCAGGAATACTGAGGAATGGGGTGAGTAAATTATGATCGGTCCAAAGGATTGGTATGAGATCCAAGACATGAAGCATGGAATTGTTGGAAAAAGAGGTCAAACAGATGCCCCTTTTTGTGGGTAGGGCTGTGTACTCCTTGCCCAGTTCCAGCGTATCAAGGTCAGCCAGAAGACCAGATGTTAAGGTATCGTCTGGCTTGTCAAAGTGAAAGGTTAGATCCCCCAGGACCGTAATGTGGGCCTTCTTTATGGTCAAGCTGGCTAAGGCCTCCGGTAAAGGCTGAATGAACTGGCCTGGTGAGCCCGGGGGTGATAGATTAGAGCACAAGCTAACGAAGATGTCTGAGACAGGAAATTGAAAAGATGATGCTTTCACAATGGGGGAATATGTGGGGGTCGATAAGGCAGGTAGGAGAGTTTTTCAAAATAATTGCAAGCCCCCCCCCCCATTTCTGTCTGCTCCATCTTTGCAAACTACATAGTAGTTGGGAGGCAATGCCTGAACGATGTCTGGACCTGACTCTGCATGGAGCCAGGTTTTGGTTAGTAAAATGACGTCAGGATTGTTGTCTTCTAGGAGGGAAAAATGTCCAACTTGTGGCAAGGTAGGGATCTACAATTTAAAAGAAAGATTTTATGTTTGGTCTGAAATGGGGGGCATTCACGAGTTTGAAATTAGGTGACAGGGAGAAGGAACAGTACTTAAAGATGGTAAGGTCCCTGGATAGGTCCATTATGCTTTGGTAGTTATCATTGGGCACCCTTCTTAGCTGGACCAGATGGTCCCTCGTATAAGTCCCTGTCTTTGGTGATAAGGCACAGGGTTCCTGGCCCCTGGACCAGGGTGCCTGGCCCCTGGACCAGTTCGGGCACAGACGGGCTAGCCTTTGGTACGCTTTCGGTGTGCCAGCAGGGAGCCTGCTACCCTGCCTCTATTTTATGCCTAGAGTCCCACTACTAGAGTGCTGACCTGTTTGTTCCGCTGTATGGTGTCCCGCTCTATAGTGGGTTGCTCACTGGCCCTTCCACCACAATCATACCTGTATAAGCTCCCCACTTCACCCGGGATGACTCTATCCTCCACCCTCCATCTGCTCCCGGGCCACCCCCAGCCATTATGGGCCTGCGACCTCTGTGGCTCCCCTGTGGCCCCATACCTTCTCAAACTTTTGTGGGCACCACTGTGCCTGGTAAATAATTTTTTCTGCCCTCGTGCACCAGTCCAGGTTAGCTTCTCAGGCCCCAGTGTCCCGAACTTATCTTGCCTCCAGTTTCTTCTCACATCACAACATGCAACCATCAGGGCTACATTATACAACAAGAGAGCATTTTGGTCCAAAGTTTGTTCCCCGGATGTCCAGGGTCACAGGTTGTGAAGTAAGTTCCAGCGAAAAGTCCATGACTGCTGATATCCTGCGACCCAGATCTCTCCAAAAGCCCTGGATCTTGGGGCAGCCGCAGAGTATGTGCACCAAGGTTCTCCTCTGCTGTCTCCCCTGTTGTCAAAGATCATTGTTTGACCTAATCATGGGGTATAACCGGATCCTAGTAATTTACTCTATGTGGAGTAAATTGGAACCCCACCCATATGACCACTTCCTTTGGCAAGCGGCATCCCAGTCATAATATTCCAATTTGCCAAAGTCCCGCTCCCACTTCTCCCTCACGCTATCTAGAGAGGGAAGGGTGTTATGTAAATGCATAGAGTATATTCGGGACACAGCATGGTAGATCAGAGGGGACCCCAGCATCCTATACCCCAGTGGTGTCTTATCTGGCAAATCCAGCAACAATTCCGCATGTCTCTGCAGTAAGTGTCTTAATTGTTGGTATCAGAGAAACTGACTCCACATCAGTTCATATTGCTCAGTGAATCATATTATCTTGTCATCCCGCCACATGCCACCCACCTTGGAGATGCCCAGCAGGTCCCATTTTTTATATCCCTTGATCTCCCTCAGCTCACTCAGGGTATCTGACTCTTACAGGAGGGTTTCCAGGATTAGCTTACCCTCCCAGCCCATAATTCGAGTTGCCTGATGCCATGTTTTTATTACTATTGCCATCAGTGCAGACAGTGGTGTCAACCACCTCCTCCCATAAAGGTACCTGACATAGCTCCCTGGGTCCACTGCCTGCCTGTTTGCCATCAGAAATGGTTGTTGTTATATGGAGAAGGCCAGTCATTTATCACTTGCAGTTGTGTTGCCCAGTAGTAAAATCGTAGGCCAGGGA
>CAWUFW010022709.1:0-89827 GCA_963921515.1 Calotriton arnoldi | reverse complement strand
TGTGGAATATTGCTGCAGCACTGAGGTCTCTCCTGATAACAGGTGAGTAAATCGGAATTCGTATTTCGGCTGATTTTAGAGGAATATTTGTATGTTTCAAAAATCAACACTTAGAAACTTTTTCAGCAAAAGCAGGCAATGATATCCTATGGAAGGAAATTCAAGTTACTGGTAAGTACGGTTAAAATTACTTTTGAGGATCAGTACTGGGCTGAAAGATGCAGCACTGAGGTCTCTCCTGATAACAGGTGAGTAAATCGGAATTCGTAGTTCGGCTGATTTTAGAGGAATATTTTAAAGTTCCAAAACTCCACACTTAGAAGAATTTCCAAGTGAAACCAGTCAATGTTAGCCTATGAAGGAAATTCAAGTTACCGGTAAGTACGGTTAAAATTACTTTTCAGGACCAGTACTGGGCTGAAAGATGCAGCACTGAGGTCTCTCCTGATAACAGGTGATTAAATCGGAATTCGTATTTCGGCTGATTTTAGAGGAATATTTTAAAGTTCCAAAACTCCACACACAGAAGAATTTCCAAGTGAAACTAGTCAATGTTAGCCTATGAAGGAAATTCAAGTTACCGGTAAGTACGGTTAAAATTACTTTTGAGGATCAGTACTGGGCTGAAAGATGCAGCACTGAGGTCTCTCCTGATAACAGGTGAGTAAATCGGAATTCGGATTTCGGCTGATTTTAGAGGAATATTTGTATGTTTCAAAAATCAACACTTAGAAACTTTTTCAGCAAAAAGCAGGCAATGATATCCTATGGAAGGAAATTCAAGTTACTGGTAAGTACGGTTAAAATTACTTTTGAGGATCAGTACTGGGCTGAAAGATGCAGCACTGAGGTCTCTCCTGATAACAGGTGAGTAAATCTGAATTCGTAGTTCGGCTGATTTTAGAGGAATATTTTAAAGTTCCAAAACTCCACACTTAGAAGAATTTCCAAGTGAAACCAGTCAATGTTAGCCTATGAAGGAAATTCAAGTTACCGGTAAGTACGGTTAAAATTACTTTTGAGGATCAGTACTGGGCTGAAAGATGCAGCACTGAGGTCTCTCCTGATAACAGGTGAGTAAATCAGAATTCGGATTTCGGCTGATTTTAGAGGAATATTTGTATGTTTCAAAAATCAACACTTAGAAACTTTTTCAGCAAAAAGCAGGCAATGATATCCTATGGAAGGAAATTCAAGTTACTGGTAAGTACGGTTAAAATTACTTTTGAGGATCAGTACTGGGCTGAAAGATGCAGCACTGAGGTCTCTCCTGATAACAGGTGAGTAAATCGGAATTCGTAGTTCGGCTGATTTTAGAGGAATATTTTAAAGTTCCAAAACTCCACACTTAGAAGAATTTCCAAGTGAAACCAGTCAATGTTAGCCTATGAAGGAAATTCAAGTTACCGGTAAGTACGGTTAAAATTACTTTTCAGGACCAGTACTGGGCTGAAAGATGCAGCACTGAGGTCTCTCCTGATAACAGGTGAGTAAATCAGAATTCGGTTTCGGCTGATTTTAGAGGAATATTTGTATGTTTCAAAAATCAACACTTAGAAACTTTTTCAGCAAAAAGCAGGCAATGATATCCTATGGAAGGAAATTCAAGTTACTGGTAAGTACGGTTAAAATTACTTTTGAGGATCAGTACTGGGCTAAAGATGCAGCACTGGGTTCTCTCCTGATAACAGGTGAGTAAATCGGAATTCGTAGTTCGGCTGATTTTAGAGGAATATTTTAAAGTTCCAAAACTCCACACTTAGAAGAATTTCCAAGTGAAACCAGTCAATGTTAGCCTATGAAAGAAATTCAAGTTACCGGTAAGTACGGTTAAAATTACTTTTGAGGATCAGTACTGGGCTGAAAGATGCAGCACTGAGGTCTCTCCTGATAACAGGTGAGTAAATCGGAATTCGTATTTCGGCTGATTTTAGAGGAATATTTTAAAGTTCCAAAACTCCACACTTAGAAGAATTTCCAAGTGAAACCAGTCAATGTTAGCCTATGAAGGAAATTCAAGTTACCGTCAAGTACGGTTAAAATTACTTTTGAGGATCAGTACTGGGCTGAAAGATGCAGCACTGAGGTCTCTCCTGATAACAGGTGAGTAAATCAGAATTCGGATTTCGGCTGATTTTAGAGGAATATTTTAAAGTTCCAAAACTCCACACTTAGAAGAATTTCCAAGTGAAACCAGTCAATGTTAGCCTATGAAGGAAATTCAAGTTACCGGTAAGTACGGTTAAAATTACTTTTCAGGACCAGTACTGGGCTGAAAGATGCAGCACTGAGGTCTCTCCTGATAACAGGTGATTAAATTGGAATTCGTATTTCGGCTGATTTTAGAGGAATATTTTAAAGTTCCAAAACTCCACACTTAGAAGAATTTCCAAGTGAAACTAGTCAATGTTAGCCTATGAAGGAAATTCAAGTTACCGGTAAGTACGGTTAAAATTACTTTTCAGGACCAGTACTGGGCTGAAAGATGCAGCACTGAGGTCTCTCCTGATAACAGGTGATTAAATCGGAATTCGTATTTCGGCTGATTTTAGAGGAATATTTTAAAGTTCCAAAACTCCACACTTAGAAGAATTTCCAAGTGAAACTAGTCAATGTTAGCCTATGAAGGAAATTCAAGTTACCGGTAAGTACGGTTAAAATTACTTTTGAGGATCAGTACTGGGCTGAAAGATGCAGCACTGAGGTCTCTCCTGATAACAGGTGAGTAAATCGGAATTCGGATTTCGGCTGATTTTAGAGGAATATTTGTATGTTTCAAAAATCAACACTTAGAAACTTTTTCAGCAAAAAGCAGGCAATGATATCCTATGGAAGGAAATTCAAGTTACTGGTAAGTACGGTTAAAATTACTTTTGAGGATCAGTACTGGGCTGAAAGATGCAGCACTGAGGTCTCTCCTGATAACAGGTGAGTAAATCGGAATTCGTATTTCGGCTGATTTTAGAGGAATATTTTAAAGTTCCAAAACTCCACACTTAGAAGAATTTCCAAGTGAAACCAGTCAATGTTAGCCTATGAAGGAAATTCAAGTTACCGGTAAGTACGGTTAAAATTACTTTTGAGGATCAGTACTGGGCTGAAAGATGCAGCACTGAGGTCTCTCCTGATAACAGGTGAGTAAATCGGAATTCGTATTTCGGCTGATTTTAGAGGAATATTTGCACCATGGTGAAGGGAGGGGCGGGGCCTGAGGTGGCATCTGTGCAAACGCGCCCCGTGGCGCGTTTTAAGTTGGGGGATTAAGTCCCCTTGAATCATGAGGGTCCCTACGGGCCAACTAGCCCACCAGGAACCTCCAGTATGCGCCAGGGGCTGCGTTGCAGAGACATGTACAGAGGCCACACCCCTTTTACACCTCTCTGCAACGCAGCTCTGTGGCGCTTTCTGGACGTACCTGTTGGGCTAGTTGGCCCCAGGGACCCTCAGGATTGAAGAGGATTTAATTCCCCATCTTAAAACGCGCCACGGGGCCTGTTTGCACACATGTCACCTGAAGCCCCGCCCCCTCCCTTCACCACTGTGCAAACGCGCCCCGTGGCGCGTTTTAAGTCGGGGATTAACTCCCTTGAATCCTGAGGGTCCCTGGAGTCCAACTAGCCCACCATGTTCCTCCAAAAAGCGCCACAGAGAGGTGTAAAAAGGGGCGTGGCCTCTGTACACCTCTCTGCAAGGCAGCCCCCTGGCGCATACTGGAGGTTCCTGGTGGGCTAGTTGGCCCCAGGACCCCCAGTATTCAAGGGAATTGTTGCCCCTCTACAAACGCGCCAGGGCGCGTTTGCAGAGTGGTGAAGGAAGGGGGCGGGGCCTGCGGGCCCGATCGTTTTTTTTTTTTTTTCCCTGAAGAGAGGCCGTGTGGCCCCCCTTCCTTTCCTATTTTTAGGCCCCGGGACCCCATCCCCCGGGGCCTGGCCTCGTTGGGGACTGTGGGGGTCCCCTAGCCCCCACAGTCCCACCGGCTCCCGTGTCCTACGGGAGCCGGCATTGCTTACACATGGGGAGCAGCTAACATGCTGCTCCCCATGTGGAAAGCAATCTGCTTTGGATATTGGAAGAGAGAGCAGGTTTCCTGCTCTCTATTCCAATATCCAAAGCAAGTTTGCAATGACAGGATGGGAGCCGCGAGGCTCCCATCCTGTCATTGCAAACAGCAGTGTCCCGGGGGTAGGCACCCCGGGACACTGCAGGAGCCGGCCCTGGGGGTGGCGGTCCCCAGGGCCATCAAGGGCTCCAGGAGGGGGCCGCGCGGCCCCCTCCCTACATCGAGAAAGCCCCGGGAGGTGGTGGTCCTCGGGGCTTGGGGTCCAAATCGGACCCCCATTTTAATTTTCTTAGTGCCCCGGGAGGTGGTGGTCCCGGGCGTGTGGGGCTGGAGCCCCCACACAAGGTTTTAAATATAAAAGAAGCCCCGGGAGGTGGTGGTCCCCGGGGCTTGGGGGCCCTTAGAGGCCCCCACACATAAAATTAACCCCCCAGCATGCCCCCGGGACTTGGCCCACCCGGGGCCAGTACATCGAAGCGCGGGAGACCGCGCTTCGATTTTTCGGCAGGGTTCGCGCTCCTGAGCGCATCCTGCCGATTTAAAAAAATAATAATTTTTGCCCAGGGGGTCCTTGTGGGACCCCTGAGCAGACCTAGGGGTCAGGGTGTTTCTACCCTGCCCCTTTGTGCGCTTTGCGCACTTGTTTCTGTCCCTCGGTTCTACCGAGGGACAAAATGGCTGCCAACACTTCCTGATTTGGAGTGTTGACAGCCAATTAACATAAAGCTCGTGCTCGGGAGGATCCACGGCCCTAGATATACCTATCTTTTTTTCTTTTGATTTTCTCAGCAACTACTGAACGGATTTACACCATTTAACAAAAGGGTTCTTTCTGAACCAAGAACTACCTCTTTGCCAAATTTGGTGTAATTCCGTTCAGCAGTTCGGGCTGTAGCCGTGTCTAAAGTTTCCTATGGAAAATTGCATGTGGAAAACGCGTTTTGGGACCCCCCTTTTTCTCGGCCCCTGCTTGACGAATCCCCCGAGACTTTCAGGGTAGGAGCGGACCGGAGCGGGCCACAAAGTTTGAAAATTTTGCAAAGATACGTCAACCGGCAAGAGAGTTATTTCAAATAGAATGTCGCGGATTTCCTATGGATAATAGGTTGTAACTATAACTATCTACTGGCGACCGCCAGTAGATAATATATATATATTTATATATATATATATATATATATATATATATATATATATATATATATATATATATATATATATATATATATATATATATATATATATATATATATATATATATATATATATATATACATGTAGTTGTTACATATTTATTTCATTTTTAAATTATAAAATACATAACATTAATACGTTTACTAACTGTTTAAAAGTAAATATATGTATATATATTAATTATTATATATGTGTGTTTAACTTTTTAATTAAGTTTATTTGTTATTTTTGTTAAGATTTTTAGAGTGTTTTATAAAGCGCACACATGACCCATGGGTATCAGAGCGCTGTACATAGGGTTGAAAGAGCAAGATGAAAGGTATTGACAGATAAATCAAGGTAAAGAGTCACAATGGGCTGTAGCAACATATAGCACAATTATACAACAGTCGGTCCATTAATATTCCATTAGTCTTCTTTGTTCTAGCAACTTCTGGTGGATATTTGCTGCTGCTCTGAAACTCTTCGATCCAGGTACCCCGAGGAGCAGAGCTTTTGAGGGTTCTCCTGTAAATTACGTGTCTCTGATCCATCTAAAAGTTGCTGACCTTGATACCATCCTTGTGTCCTAGGACTTCGAAGACTATGCAAGGAATCTATTCATTAGTATCTTTGTTACCTATTTTTCGAACAAGAGGGTCGACGTGTTAGAGCGTATCTTGGGTGGTAAGGAGTTCCAGATCCTTGGTGCTGCCCCGGAGAAGGATTGTGTGTAAGTTTTTTGTTTTCAGAATCTAGGAGATTCAAGCCTGAGAGAGTTAGCACTTCTTAGGTAGCAGCTGCCACCGGAGATTCGAATCTTTTCTGCCAGGTAACTTGGTTCTTTAAAATGTAATGCTTTGTGTGTGAGGCAGGCAATTTTCAGTTGAGTTCTTGCCTCAAGGGAAGCGAGTTTAGATACCTAAGCGATGGGGTGATGTGGTCGAAGCGTCAAGTTCTTGTTACCAGTCTCGCTGCTGCATTAACAATTGTTTTGAGTGGAGCAGTTCTCGATTTAGGTAGCCCTGACAGGGTCGCCAAGCCGTATTCTAGTCTGGAGACCACCAGTGCTTGTACTGCTTGTCTGAAGTCCGAAGGTGGTAGAAATGGTTTAAATTTCTTCAGTGTTCTGAGTTGGAATGTCGCACTGCATGTGGTCGCACTGATGTGAGCTTTCATATTTAGATTCTTGTCCAGTGTTATTCCAAGGGATTTCGTGGAGTCAATGATGGTAGGTTTGCAATTGAGCGCGTCTAGGTGCTTAAGCCAATCTTGGATGAGTCAGGAGCTGTTTTGTGGGGAGAAAAGAAGGAATTCGGTTTTCAGAGAGTTCAGCTTGAGGTTTTTTTGAGAGAGCCAGGACTTGGTTTTGACAAAAGTGTTGTTTAGTTGAATGGCGTCGTCTGGGGAGGATATCTTTAAGTATAGTTGTGTGTCATCTGCGTACATGTGGTATGCAATGTTCGATTGGTTGAGGATTTCAGCTTGTGGTTCCATATATAGGTTAAAGAGTGTGGGGGAGATGGTCGACCATTGGGGACTCCACACCTCATTGGTGAGGAGTCAGAGAGTGAGTTGCCAAGTTTGATGCGTTGTGAGCGATTCTGTAGGAAGGAAGCAAACCAAGCAAGCACTTTCCCAGATAACCCCATTCTTTTTTCTAGTACTTTTAGTAGGGTGTTGTGTTTGACCGTGTCAAATGCCGATGAGAGGTCTAGAAGGATGAGTAAGCACGAGTCGTTGTTGTCTAATATCTTCAGGGTGTCATCCATTATATGAAGAATGGCCGATTCAGTGCTGTGTCCTGATCTAAACCCTGATTGAAATTTGTTGAGTAGGTTGAAATGTACAATGTGCTGGCTCAGTTGGTTGTGCACACATTTTTCCAGCAATTTTGCTAGAAAAGGGATATTTGACACCGGCCGAAAGTTGCTCAGGATTGTAGGGTCAGCACCCACTTTTTCAAGAGGGTGTAACTTGTATATTAAATCTAATTTCTTTTTTAAAATTAATGTTACTATTTAATATATTTAATATTTATTATTTAAATTTTTGTATATCTAAAAAACGATATTTTGTACAACTATATTAATGACATTGATATTTTTTTCTCATATTTTTGTACTTACCATTATAAATATAGGATGTTGATATTTTTGACATCGATATTTATGACACGATGTTTTGGTAAGGGGATATTTTAGGTGTCAATATTCTATCAGTGTACCCCCTGCAGTAGTGAAAAAAACAAAATTAGTAGTATTTCATTATCATTACATGCAAAACACACCAGTGCATGTACTACCTTTTAAATACAATGCTCCCTGCCCATGGGACTACCTCGGGCCTACCTTAGGGGTGAATTATCTGTAGTGAAAGGGAAGGTTTAGGTCTGGCAAGTGGGTGCACTTGTCAGGTCGAAATGGCAGTTCAAATCAAAACTACAGACACTGCATTGACAGGTCCGAGACATGTTTGCATGGCTACTCTTGTGAGTAGGTTTCCCCCTGCACAAAAACAATCCTGCTTACAACATAGGCACCCTTGCACCTTGCTGCAAGGGTGCCTGCGTTGGAGCTAGGCAGCACATATTGTGCCAGGGCAAGAAAAGGACAGGAATGCACTGTATAATGTTAAATGCGGCACATTCCTGCCCTTTCAATCAGCGCAGCGCAGGAAGGTGGCTTTTGCGTTGCACTGCGTGAAAATTTGATAAATGTGCCCCTCAACGTTTTTGTTTATTGCACCAATGGGAAAATATTTTAAATGAGAAAAAGGCTTCTCCTACGCTAACAACACATATGGCACCCAGAGTCCATTAACGCCCATCCCCCAAAATTAGGTGAAGTGCAACTTAGCTATTTACAATATGCTGTATGGATGAGTGTGTGCTTGTATCAGAGATTGTATAAGAGCGTAAGAATGTGCTAGTATTTGTATGAGTAAGTGAGCTGGTGTGTGTATAACTGTATAGGTGAGTAAATGGGGTTGTGCTTAATTTTTTGCATGACTGACTAGGTGTGTGAGTACCACTATGGATGAGTGGCGGTGTGTGAGTGTTTATATAGGTGTATGAGTGCATATAATAGTCCTGTACTGAGTGACTATAAGTATGAGTGATTGTACGGGTGAGTGAGTAGATGTGTGTGTGTAGACCTAAGAATCAGTGAGTGTGTATATAGTAATTGGTGTTGGAGTGTCTATGGTTTTGACAATGGCAGTCTGTAATTTACAGTGGGTGTATCAAAAGTTATATTAGGGTGTGAGAAGATGCATCAAATTATCTTATGGATGATGTCATCAGTGATGTCATCAGTGATGTCATCAGTGATGTCATTTGAGATGTCATCAGTGATGTCACTGACCATGTCATGAGTGATGTAATATGTGACGTCATCAGCAGTGCATTGCGGGGCGCGAGTTATAGTTACCTGAACTAACTATAACGGGGAATTTCACGGGTTTTGTACGAGTGCAATGTCCAACTAACTATAACTGTCCCTAAAACCTATGGTTTTTCAGTGAATTTCTAAGGTTTTTAAATGCTAATTTCTAACTATAACGTGCCTGAAACCTATGGTTTTTTCAGTGAATTTCAAAGGTTTTTAAATGCTAATTCCTAACTATAACGTATCTGAAACCTATGGATTTTTCAGTGAATTTCAAAGGTTTTTAAATGCTAATTCCTAACTATAACGTGTCTGAAACCTATGGTTTTTTCAGTGAATTTCAAAGGTTTTGTAAATGACAATTTTTAAATGTATTAATTGTTATATTTATTTTTTTGATACTGATTTACAACATTTTTTAAACTATTTATTTTTAGATATTTTATTTTTTAAATTACATTGTAATTACATTATACATTACATTACAAAATGTACTTTCTCAGAATGAATTACTTTAGTTTAAATACTTTGCAAATAGGAAATAGACTTTTAAGTATAGTAGTTACAGTTGTTGCAATGGGCAACACAATTTCAAAAACAATGCAACATTGAGCTCAATGTGAATTTCTAGTTAAATGCAATTAGTTACTTCATGGATTACTTTTCTAACCACAGGACTGGATCCTAGATTCAGTCCTGGGACATCTCCTGTAAACAGTTGAGTAAAAGCGTTTTGGTTACAGTAGTGATTTTTAAGGAATATTATTGTATTTTAAAAGTTGACACTTAGAAACTTTTTCACATAGAATCACCAATGTTATCCTATGGGAGGAAATTCACTTAGCAGGTAAGTAGTGTTATCGTTACTTTTTCTTACTCAGTGGTGGATCCTGGATCCAGCACTGGTGCATCTCCTGTAAACAGTTGAAAGAATGCGTTTAAGTCACACAGGCGATTTTTAAGGAATATTTGTAGTTTGTGAAAATCGACACTGAAACTTTTCTGCTGAAAACCAGACAATGGATTCCTATGGAAGGAAATTCAAGTTACTGGTAAGTACGGTTAGAATTACTTTTCAGGGTCAGTGCTGGGCTAAAAGATGCAGCACTGGGTTCTCTCCTGATAACAGGTGAGTAAATCGGAATTCGTAGTTCGGCTGATTTTAGAGGAATATTATAAAGTTCCAAAACTCCACACTTAGAAGAATTTCCAAGTGAAACCAGTCAATGTTAGCCTATGGAAGGAAATTCAAGTTACTGGTAAGTACGGTTAGAATTACTTTTCAGGATCGGTACTGGGCGCAAAGATGCAGCACTGAGGTCTCTCCTGATAACAGGTGAGTAAATCGGAATTCATAGTTCTGCTGATTTTAGAGGAATATTTGTAAGTTTCAAAAATCGACACTTAGAAACTTTTTCAGCAAAAAGCAGGCAATGATATCCTATGGAAGGAAATTCAAGTTACTGGTAAGTACGGTTAAAATTACTTTTCAGGATCAGTACTGGGTTCAAAGATGCAGCACTGAGGTCTCTCCTGATAACAGGTGAGTAAATTGGAATTCGTAGTTCGGCTGATTTTAGAGGAATATTTGCACAATGGTGAATAAAGGGGGTGGGGCCTGAGGATACATGTCTGCAAACACGCCCTGTGGCGCGTTTTAAGTTGGAGAATTAATTCCTCCTCAATCCCGAGGGTCCCACGGGGCCAACTAGCCCACCAGGTACCTCCAGTATGCGCCAGAGAGCTGCATTGCAGAGAGGTGTTCAGAGGCCACGCCCCTTTTACAACACTCTGCAACGCAGCTCCGTGGCGCTTACTGGAGGTACCTGGTGGGCTAGTTGGCCCCCAGGGACCCTCAGGATTGAAGAGGATTTAATTCCCCATCTTAAAACACGCCACGGGGCCTGTTTGCACACATGTCACCTGAAGCCCCACCCCCTCCCTTCACCACTGTGCAAAGCGCCCGTGGCGCGTTTTAGGTTGGGGGATTAATTCCCTTGAATCCTGAGGGTCCCTGGAGTCCAAGTAGGCCACCATGTACCTCCAAAAAGCGCCACAGAGCTGCGTTGCAGAGAGGTGTAAAAAGGTCCGTGGCCTCTGTACTCCTCTCTGCAACGCAGCCCTTGGTGCATACTGGAGGTTCCTGGTGGGCTAGTTGGCCCCAGGGACCCCCAGTATTTAAGGGGAATCGTTCCCCATCTGCAAACGCGCCAGGGGCGCGTTTGCAGAGTGGTAAAGGAAGGGGCGGGGCCTGTGGCCCGATCGTTTTTTTTTTTTTTTTTTCCCGAACGGGGGTTGTGTGGCCCCCTTACTTTTTCCTATTTTTGGGCCCCGGGGACCCCATCCCCCGGGGCATGGCCACACTTTTAAATACATTTTTATGGAGGGGGGCTGCGTGGCCCCCTCCTCAGGCCTCCTTTTGCCCCGGGACCCCATCCCCGGGGCAGGCCTCTATTTTTAATTTTTTTTTTTTTTGGGGGAGTGGGGCCGCGTGGCCCCACTCCTGGGCCACTACTTGCCCCGGGGACCCCATCCCCCAGGGCTGGCCCTATCCTTTGGGGTCCGTGGGGGACGCTAACTCCCCACGGACCCTGCCGGCTCCCCGCCTCCTGCGGGAGTCGGCATTGCTTTCCACATGGGGAGCTGCTAACATGCAGCTCCCCATGTGGAAAGCAATTTGCTTTGGATATTGGAGCGAGAGCAGGTTTCCTGCTCTCGCTCCAATATCCAAAGCAGTTTGCTATGACAGGACGGGAGCGGCGAGGCTCCCGCCCTGCCATAGCAAACTACAGTGTCCCGGGGGTAGGCACCCGGGACACTGCAGGAGCCGGCCCTGGGGGTGGCGGTCCCCAGGGCCATTACAGGCTCCAGGAGGGGGCCGCGCGGCCCCCTCCCTCCATCGACAAAGCCCCAGGGATGTGGTGGTCCCCGGGGCTCTGGGGGTCCGTAATGGAGGCTCGAGCCCCCCCACACAGGTAATTTTTTTTAAAAATAAAAAAGAAGCCCCGGGGGGTGGCGGTCCCCGGCGCTTGGGGGGCCTTCAAGGCCCCCCAAAATTAGATATAAACCCACCCCCGCATGCCCCCGGGACTTGGCCCAACGGGGGGCAAAATAGCATCGAAGCTCGGGAGACCGCGCTTTGATTTTTATTTTTTTTCGGCGGGATTCGCGCATCCCGACGATTTTTTTTCTCTTAAAAATGCTTTTTTCTGCCCAGGGGGTCCTTTTGGGACCCCCTGAGCAGACCTAGGGGGTCAGGGTGTTTCTACCCTGCCCCCTTTGTGCGTTTTGCGCACTTGTTTCTTTTTTTTTTCTCGGCGGGATCCCCGCCCCCTAAGCGCATCCCGACGATTTTTAAAGGTATTGACAGATAAATCAAAGTAAAGAGTCACAATGGGCTGTTGCAACATATAGCACAATTATACAACAGTCGGTCCATTAATATTCCATTAGTCTTCTTTGTTCTAGCAACTTCTGGTGGATATTTGCTGCTGCTCTGAAACTCTTCGATCCAGGTACCCCGAGGAGCAGAGCTTTCGAGGGTTCTCCTGTAAATGACGTGTCTCTGATCCATCTAAAAGTTGCTGACCTTGATACCATCCTTGTGTCCTAGGACTTCGAAGACTATGCAAGGAATCTATTCATTAGTATCTTTTTTACCTCTTTTTCGAACAAGAGGGTCGACGTGTTAGAGCGTATCTTGGGTGGTAAGGAGTTCCAGATCCTTGGTGCTGCCCCGGAGAAGGATTGTGTGTAAGTTTTTTGTTTTCGGAATCTAGGAGATTCAAGCCTGAGAGAGTTAGCACTTCTTAGGTAGCGGCTGCCACCGGAGATTCGAATCTTTTCTGCCAGGTAACTTGGTTCTTTAAAATGTAATGCTTTGTGTGTGAGGCAGGAAATTTTCAGTTGAGTTCTTGCCTCAAGGGAAGCGAGTTTAGATACCTAAGCGATGGGGTGATGTGGTCGAAGCGTCAAGTTCTTGTTACCAGTCTCGCTGCTGCATTAACAATTGTTTTGAGTGGAGCAGTTCTCGCTTTAGGTAGCCCTGACAGGGTCGCCAAGCCGTATTCTAGTCTGGAGACCATCAGTGCTTGTACTGCTTGTCTGAAGTCCGAAGGTGGTAGAAATGGTTTAAATTTCTTCAGTGTTCTGAGTTGGAATGTCGCACTGCATGTGGTCGCACTGTTGTGAGCTTTCATATTTAGATTCTTGTCCAGTGTTATTCCAAGGGATTTCGTGGAGTCAATGATGGTAGGTTTGCAATTGAGCGCGTCTAGGTGCTTAAGCCAATCTTGGATGAGTCAGGAGCTGTTTTGTGGGGAGAAAAGAAGGAATTCGGTTTTCAGAGAGTTCAGCTTGAGGTTTTTTTGAGAGAGCCAGGACTGGGTTTTGACAAAAGTGTTGTTTAGTTGAATGGCGTCGTCTGGGGAGGATATCTTTAAGTATAGTTGTGTGTCGTCTGCGTACATGTGGTATGCAATGTTCGATTGGTTGAGGATTTCAGCTTGTGGTTCCATATATAGGTTAAAGAGTGTGGGGGAGATGGTCGACCATTGGGGACTCCACACCTCATTGGTGAGGAGTCAGAGAGTGAGTTGCCAAGTTTGATGCGTTGTGAGCGATTCTGTAGGAAGGAAGCAAACCAAGCAAGCACTTTCCCAGATAGCCCCATTCTTTTTTCTAGTACTTTTAGTACGGTGTTGTGTTTGACCGTGTCAAATGCCGATGAGAGGTCTAGAAGGATGAGTAAGCACGAGTCGTTGTTGTCTAATATCTTCAGGGTGTCATCCATTATATGAAGAATGGCCAATTCAGTGCTGGGTCCTGATCTAAACCCTGATTGAAATTTGTTGAGTAGGTTGAAATGTACAATGTGCTGGCTCAGTTGGTTGTGCACACATTTTTCCAGCAATTTTGCTAGAAAGGGGATATTTGACACCGGCCGAAAGTTGCTCAGGATTGTAGGGTCAGCACCCACTTTTTTCAAGAGGGGTGTAACTTGTATATTAAATCTAATTTTTTTTTTTAAATTAATGTTACTATTTAATATATTTAATATTTATTATTTAAATTTTTGTATATCTAAAAAACGATATTTTGTACAACTATATTAATGACATTGATATTTTTTTCTGATATTTTTGTACTTACCATTATAAATATAGGATGTTGATATTTTTGACATCGATATTTATGACACAATGTTTTGGTAAGGGGATATTTTAGGTGTCAATATTCTATCAGTGAACCCCCTGCAATAGTGAAAAAAACAAAATTAGTAGTATTTCATTATCATTACATGCAAAACACACCAGTGCATGTACTACCTTTTAAATACAATGCTCCCTGCCCATGGGACTACCTCGGGCCTACCTTAGGGGTGAATTATCTGTAGTGAAAGGGAAGGTTTAGGTCTGGCAAGTGGGTGCACTTGTCAGGTCGAAATGGCAGTTCAAATCAAAACTACAGACACTGCATTGACAGGTCCGAGACATGTTTGCATGGCTACTCTTGTGAGTAGGTTTCCCCCCCTGCACAAAAACAATCCTGCTTACAACATAGGCACCCTTGCACCTTGCTGCAAGGGTGCCTGCGTTGGAGCTAGGCAGCACATATTGTGCCAGGGCAAGAAAAGGACAGGAATGCACTGTATAATGTTAAATGCGGCACATTCCTGCCCTTTCAATCAGCGCAGCGCAGGAAGGTGGCTTTTTGCGTTGCACTGCGTGAAAATTTGATAAATGTGCCCCTCAACGTTTTTGTTTATTGCACCAATGGGAAAATATTTTAAATGAGAAAAAGGCTTCTCCTACGCTAACAACACATATGGCACCCAGAGTCCATTAACGCCCATCCCCCAAAATTAGGTGAAGTGCAACTTAGCTATTTACAATATGCTGACGATACTATTCTGTTGAGCCAAACCCGATAGGTCTACAAAGATTGATTCATGCTTTTGATGATAATATCTTAACCAATGACCTGGAACTGAATGCCCAAAAACTAAAATCATGAAAATCAGCCTGGTAAAATCCGGCCAATTCATGGGGGGCCAGAGGAGGGCCAATTGAAGTGGTAAAAACATACAAATATCTAGGCATTTTATTTGATGATCGAGTTTTGTTTAAAAATCATTTTAAAGATTTAAGGGCAAAAACTGCAACCCTAATCTATGCCTTTAAGTGTCTGCATAAATCATTGAGATGCCAATCATATGATCATCTTCTTAAAGTTATGAGAGCAAAGCTCCAGCCAACTATTACATATGGCTCGCCTATCACCAGAGGGAAAGACGCAAAACTATTGGATCTATCAATTTTGGGATCCCCAGGTCAGTTGACCAAGCAGAAATAAGACTGGAGTTTGGCCTCCAAAGACAGTCTACGGTGTCGCCAGGGTCATTTTTGAAATGCATGTACTCTATGTCTTCATCTGACCCTGTTTCAATACGAACATCTGTTGGCTTGAAATAATTAATTCTGCCCATACTGCCCCCTGGCGATCCTACATTTTATCTCGCCTTCAGAGTTTTGGTCTGCAGAGAGGGCTCACCGAATTGACACTGCCCAACCTTAAACAAATTTTTAAAAACAAATCAAAATCAACTCCCTTAATACGGATAAAACAGCCTTAGCAGCAAAAACTCACGCATGGTTTGTGATTAATTCACATCAATCTCTGCAAATCCAGCCATATTTGAATGCCTATTTCTCGGCCCAAAAAAAGATACATTTCAAAAAATTAGATTGGGTATAAACCCAACTAAGGAGGGTACGCCGATCTGGATTCAGCAACGACAAGTGTTAATTGTAGACTGTGTGTGTGGCCACGTGAAACCCTATTGCACATAGTATGTGCGTGCCATAAATTGCTTAAAATGTGCGGCACACTTTTAAACCCCTTATTTCTGAAGGCTGGGATAAGATCGGCCCGTCAGGCCCTTATTTAAGGTTTTTCGGGTGAGTCGATTCCACTGCTATGTCAATTGACAATGTTTTTAGCTATTGCTGAAAAATTATTGGTATCTGCTACCTAAGGGTTATCTTAATGAATCATTGTTCATTTTGGTTGTTTTAAGGTCGCGGACATCTTGAACGACTTAGTGCCCACGCTACTATGATAATCAGACTCAATAGAAAATATGAAACCACTGATGCACTTTCACAGCTTTTCACACAATAGAACTCATTGCATATCAATTCTATGCACTAGGACAACCTTAGATAATAGGTTTTTAAAACATACAGAGACACATTACTGCTCATTTGCACTTTCAAACGTAATGATACAGTTTGTGTTCATAGGTATCTTATAGCATATTTGCACAATGTAATATTATGTTAACTGTTTTTATTGTATATTCTTGAGTGTAATTCTAATATGTTATTGGATTTTGTTACGTTTGTTTTAAAAGATGTAAACATAGATACATTCTTTTTGTACAGGCGCTTATTACTTAAAGAAATTGTAATTGTGTCTCTTTTTATATTGTTTTGTTTTAAAGTTTTAATGGCAATGATTTTTGTTAATCAAGCAATCAAGAATCAGTTCATTCATTCATTAACACAAATGGGGATGTTTGTGGAATCATTTTATCCCAATCATGTACTTAGTCTCACATTTTTTATTATATGGATACATGCAGATGAAAGGCATAGCACATTAGTAAGTGTATGATGCACACCTTGCTAAATGCTCACTGCTTTTCTAATTGCTATCCCATCCTTATTCCCTGAGAATAACCATTCTCATGCTTCAAGTTCCATTTGTTTCGGATTTTGACTCTGTGAATCAGGGTCTAATATGTGTACTTGCAAATTACATTTTTGAGCATCTTAGTGAACGTAGGTGTGCAAAAATTGGTGCGTATTAGGCCTCATGGGGCAGATCTACAAGAAAGTGCCGCAGCGTGGCGCTGCAAGCCCTTTGGCTGCGCCACGCTGCGGCACTTTCAGAGCACAGGAATGCGACATATTTACAAGAATATGTCGCATTCCTGTGCTCTCCCCTGCGCTGGCGCACAAACAGCTGCCAGCGCCGGGCGCAGGCACCCTTGCACCATGGTGCAAGGATGCCTGCGCCATGGGGAGATTGTTTTTGTGCAGGAAGGGGCACCTTTCTGCACAAAAACAATCAGTACAGGCTTTTCCTCTTTCAATGCGTGCTGCAGAATGCAGCACGCATTGAAAGAGGAAAACGAGGAGAAATCCTCGGTGCGCCTTGCTACGCCACCTCTAGGGTGGCGTAGCTTTCAGACGCATCTCCAGATTTACGATTTCTCGTAAATCTGGAGATGTGTCTTGTTCCATGGGTGTTGCGTGGGAACACCCACAGCAACACCCATGGAACGCCCCTTCAACGCAAAGTGCTGCGTGTGAAGGGGCCGTATTTACAAGGAGAGGAAAAGTCACGCATGGTGGCTTTTCCTCTCCTTGTAAATATCGAGGAGCCTCTGCGCCACCAGTACGTCACGAAAAGTGACGTACTGGTGGCGCAGGGGTCTTGTAAATCTGCCCCCTTGTGTCCCGCATCCTACGACACCGGTGCTCACATCAAATTGTAAAGATGTATTACAGCAACTATTATTGCTAAATCTGTTTTGAAACAATGCTCATTCTTTTGGGACCAAATAGCCCTCGCAAGCTTTAAATCTAAATATTATACCAAACGTCTGCCCAAAGAAAGCACTATCATTAATCAAACTTTAAATGATTACTGCAAAGCCTGCTCTCTTCGTAACATACAAGAACTAATAAGTAATTTGCATGAAAAGTTTGAATACAAAAATATATATTTCAATTAATATGTTTAAAATAATTATTTAAAAAACCTATGTTTCATACCAGGAAACCGAAAAATGGAAAACAATACATTTTAAATACTCAAAATATGAATCTTTATGATGGAGATTCTATTTGTGTTAAAATCAGACATTTCTAGGTTGTAGCTGCAGAATGCTGCTCCTTATGGAAGGCTCTAAAATAAACCTCGAATACCATGTGGGAGACCCTGTTTTGATTACTGTGCTCTTTGTCTACCACTGGTAGACTACCAGTAGCTCATACTGTCCCATAGTCCTCAAGGTATGTTGTACTCCAATGCAAAAACACCAGAGGAACCATCTCTGGCTGCATAGCTCATACATGTATGCAATTTGTTTTAAACATGTTGGAGCTGATTCAGAAAGGCACGTAAGAGTATGTAAAAGAGTACTCCTGTAGTACTATTACTCTTTTCCAATATTTATGGATTGTGATTTAGCCTGATTAACTTTCAATTATGTTGGCCATTCCCAAAAACTTTCTAAAGCAATGTCATTGTTAGTGTGACTTTTTCCGATTTTTTTTGGTGCTTTTTTCACTTTTTAGGTTGAAAAGTAGCTTTCTTGCGTTTCTTTTTAAACTTTTCTCCAACTTCCACGAGCCAGAGACTAGGGGGCCGATTACGATTGCGGAAGGCCCGTCACCTCCAGCCATGCGGTGGCGGTCCTTCCGCAATCGTACCTCGATATTCCCCCGCCACATTATGATGGCAGAGGGAATCATGCTCGGACCGTGGCGGACGCAAAGACCGTCCGCCACTGGTCTGCCAAAAGCAATCATACAGATTGCCTGGCGGACGGTCCAGATAGCATAAAATGGTGGCGGTGCCTAGCAGGCACCGTCCACCAAATCATGATGCTGGCTACAGCTGGCCTTTCCATGGCGACGATACCGCCATGGAAAGGCTGGTGGGGATTAGTTACGGGGACCCGTTGCGGGCCCCCCTTGTGCTGGGGGAGGTGTGGGTGCACTGGGAGGTTTTCACAGCACAACGTGGCAGGCACCCACCGTGTGGTGCCTGCCACGTAGTGCAGTGAAATGCACATCCTGCCTTTTTGGCATCACGGCGGGTGCTGCAGTCAGCAGCACCCACTGTAATGTTAAATGGCAGGATGTGACCGCCATGGTGGCGGTCGCATACTGATTTGGTGTGCGGGACCGCCGCATGTATGGCAGACGGTCCTGGTGTCCACCAGGATGGCGGACGAACACCAGTCCGTCCGCCATCCTAATGACCCCCTAAGTTCATGAATCTGCAGCATGGAGTACATCAGCACTTTTTACAGACTTATGGTACAATATGGTAGGGGTAAAAATACATAGAGTAAATTAACCAGAATCTTAAGTCCTGCCTCTTCAACTCTGGAAATAGAAGATGAAAATCACTGAACTAGTTTAAGTTCCCTTCTCATACTCAGTGCATATAGTAACATGTCACTACAACCTCACCTGTCGTCCTTATCTCATTCCTTACACTTTGAGCAGCTTTCTTTGAGATAAGTATCCTATTATTAATATACTTGAAAAAAGGCTCCTCTACATACATGACAGTAGGCGGTTAATTTTCTTCTTTTAGAGTTTCCATGAACTGATAATCATCCTCTGTGCCATGTGACATCTTATGTTTTCCCTGACTCATCAGACAGGTACCTGTCAGATACCCAGGAAAGCTGTTGCTGTTTTCCATCTTTTTTTTAATCTCCCAGGGCCTCATTTTCATATAATTGACGTAGGCCAGCGCCACAAGTCTTTTTGCTGTGCTGACCTACGTCATTTAGAAAGGGCAGGAATGCACCGTATTTACGGGATATGGTGCATTTCTGTCCTTTCAGCAAGCGCACAATTTGGTGCCTAGTGCCAACGCAGCCACCTTTGCAACATGGTGCAAGGGTGTCTGCATTGTTGACAGGATTATTTTTGTGCAGGAAGGAGCATCTTCCTGCACAAAAGCAATCCATGGACACGTTTCCTCATTCTATGTGTGCTGCAGAATGCAGCACACATTCAGCAGCACACATGGAAAGAGGAAAAAATGAGGAGAAATGAAAACATTTCTCCTCATTACAACTACTCTGGGGAGCATGAGGTTGTGGTGCTGCCCCAAGTTTACATGATTTTGTAAATCGGGGGCAGCATCAAAATCCATGGGTGTTGCATGGGAACACCCACTGCAATGCCCATAGAACGCCTCCTTGTCTTACTTCATCTCTATGAGGCAATGCAAACACACACAGGGTGATTGAGAGGCCTGCGCCACCAGAGCGTCAAAAAAAGTGATGCTCCGGCAGCGCAGGCCTCTTGTAAATAAGCCCCATAGTGTCTTGACTTTTTTTATTGCATGGGAGTGGTTGTTAGATTGCTCTATGAAGACCCTTTTATCACTTGCCTCTGTTGAGCATGATCAGAGTTTATATTTTATAGGGATGAGCATATGGGATACTGCTTGACTAGATCATGCATCGGTGATGCTTCACACTTCTCTACTCCACAAGTCTCAGTGAATAGTCTTGTGTGGGGTAAATGACTTCTGGGTCTTTGTCTTTGTTACCCAAGAGGGGAAGTGCTAGTATGTGCATTGGATGGTTTGACTTAAACATGATGATTCCTTATGGATGCAAGACAGCAATATGTCTTCCCTGAAAACCTATTTAGCATAATTTCAAATGAAAAGATTGTGAGTGCTTCCTGCTCCAGGGAAAATGTTGCATAGGAAGGGTTTAGAAAAAACACATTATTGGGGAAGTAAAGCTGACCAGATGATTCCCTCCTCGCACATTTTTAATAAGAGCACAAGTATGTAGCCTGCTGCCAAATAGAACTGGCTGAAGGAGTGCATACTGCAAACCATACTGATCCATTTCTAATGGTAATTTCAACCAAGCACTTTAGTTGGCAGCAGAGGTAGGTTATATCCACAACATATTTGGTACTGATGTTTCAAGGACAGAGTCTTTTTAAGCCAATGCTAAGCAGAAGCCTCCAGAGCTGACCCTCCACACAAGGCCCTCAGGACGTTTTTGACAAAGAAGTGGAATGATGTGGATAGGCCAGGCTTCCCTAATTTCCACAAAATACTCAAGGCTGGGCTTGGAGACTAAATTTCTTTCTGCTGCCAAGGTCAATTTTCTCCTGGCCAAAACGGTTAGGGGCTCATCCATGGGTTTTCAGGAAGCTTCGCTTCAGGACATTAAGGCACAGAAAGTTGAGTCAGACATTCTTCATCAGCAACTTACTGTTCCCTAAGGGCAATTATGAATACCACCATTGCTGATCGATTGCTTTTTACAGTCCTCTATGACATGATGTAAGAAGGTTTGGTCTGCAATGTTCTTCTGGGGTCCTTGGACCGGCTCATAAATGTCTTTCAATGATCTGTGCTCCGTTGTGACTGCTTCCGTAGCTTGTGGTGCATTCAGGAAATACCATTTGGTGAAGATGTGAAGTTGCAGGCAGCCAAGAAAGCTCCTATTGCCCACTTTGCTATCCTGGGGCACAAGCTCTTGGGCCTGTATGAATGATCACCTTAAGCATAATACATAAAGGGACTATTACAACCTTTTGTCCCTGCCTCTTCATCCTTATTTCTTGTCAAAGCAACAGCTTCCGCAACAACTGCCTCACCAGCATTTTTACGTTAAAGCAATGCTTGATCTGCCCATTCATAGACAAATCTGAGCCCTCTGCAGGGGATAACCACTTTCCCACCCAGGGCATGACTAACCAGCTAAAGACCTGCCAGTGGGAGTTCAATTCCTGTATTTTTCCAACTGTAACAACATACACTGAGCATGTCAATTTATCTCCTCGAGGTTTCTAACTGAGTTTGACCATCTTCCACCTACACCATTTTCAAGAGACACTCCTGCCCCAGTACCCAGTCAAGACAGGGTATATTAAGGCTGGCATTTGCCTTCTCCTGGAGAAGAGCCCAATTTGGGATATCCCACCTTGCAACTGGGGTAGTGTTGGTATTCCATTCTCTATTTGGTACCAAAGTGTCTGATGATTTCAGACCCAAAGAAGCCTGGAAGGAAGTCAATAAGTACATTATTCACAGGTCTTTCTGCATGGTTTTCTTTCAATCCATCATTCCGTTCACCAGCCCAGGTAGCTTTCTTATGAGCAAAGTATACTTTCATGTCCTGGCCCTTCCAACCTCAAGCAACTCCTTTGTTTCCCATTAGTCAGAGAATATTATCAGTTTTGGTCTTCTCCCCTGTATTGGCTGCTTTTCTCTGACTGTTCACCAAAGTATTTATTGCAGTGGTGGCTTTCCTCTCTGATAAGGGTGCTCTTTATTTTCTCCTTAAGTCCATATGTTGCAAATTTAAAGGATACATGACTATGCAGGATTTGGGTTCATCCCGTATGTTGAAAAGTCCCCTTTTCAGGCCTGCCAGCCTTTACATTGAGACTGAAAACCAGATGCTGCTGGAAAAGGTATCTGTCCTATGGGACAAGGCTCTTGTGATGGAGAAGCCTTACATGCAAGAGTTGTTAAAGAGGGTGCGGCTTATGGAATAGCATCTGTCAGATGCCACAATGGTTGTTAGGTTTTGGTGTTGTCTACGCTTGAAGCCATAGTGCACCTGGATGCCATTTAGGAAGCCTGTATTGCAGTCATGCCAGAGTTGGCAAGAGAGACCACTATCATGGCAACCACTAACACAACTGAGGTTCTATCTGTTCCAGGCATGATACTATTTCAATATTTAGCTAATGGAAATTGTATTAGAGTGCCAAAAGCCTCTTGATATTTAATTATGAACTTGTTGTTTTTCTTGTGTGAGATAAAGCTATAAATTTAGGGGTATATTTACTAAATTTCACACAATGCAAAGCAGCAAGCAAAGGTGCTGTGTTACATGAACAGGAGGGGGCTGAACAGTGCCATATCTACTAATATGTGGCGCTCTTCAGCTCTCTCCCTTGAGGCTGCCTAGCGCCAGCGCAGGTAACCTTGAACCATGGTGCCACGGTGACTGCGTTACAGGCAGGATTTGTTTTGTGCAAAAAGGGAAATCTTCACAAAAAACAATCCTAAGAGGTGTGTGTCTCAGTATGCAGAACACATGGAAAGAGGAAGTAAAAAGGAGAAATAAAGATATTTCTCCTTCTTAAACCTCTGTTGAGTAGGCCCACTATTTTGTCAAATCAAAATAAATCTGAGTCATAGTATCCTTACTGGATGACATAGGGAAATAGCTTTGAGCGCTTTGTTTTTACTAGTTCTTTAAACCATTGTTCAAGAATTCCTAAAAAAAAGATGCTGAAGTTGCCATGATAACAGTTATATGCTGTTAAAAAGAGCATGTGCATTTTCGTCATTTTGCTAATTCTGTAAAGTCCTAACCTACTCAATGAACAATCACAATCTTCTCTGACAGGATATGGCATTGTAGTCTAAGCATACTGCTATGTATATTGTACAGTACATCAATGTTTTTATGCTGCTGGGTGACAGCAGATGAAGCAGATTCATGGTGTCATATCCTCAGGAAGAAGGACCAATTAAAGAGATATTCTAAACTTGGATGTGTTATGAATGAGACACAAAGGCAGAAAGCGCTCTCATCTCTCCTACTAGTCACCTAGCCCTCTGATGTTGTGCTGCATATTTAGATTCCGGAGATGGTAAACACATTAATTGTGTGGTAGTACTTATTGGTATGTCTTTGACATTGGCATGTGAGTACATGTACACAAATGACAAGCTCTAGAATGTGACTTTAGCTTCTGAAGAGTATCTTTAGGGCAGAACAAGGACACATGTATTGATAATAGCTCTACTGTAAAGCAATTAGAACGATGTATAATGGAAAAATATAAATAAAACACGTCAAATAGAGAAAGTGTTATTTCAAGGCAAAAAAGATTGAACAGTTAGTAAAATGGTACAAGAAATGACCAATTAGCCAAGTTTTACGAAGTATAACTCATTTTACATCCGATAAGTATGTGAGCTACTGGTGGCAGGGTTGCACATTTGAATGGGAGTAGTAGTTGACATATTTCAGTCATAACTTTGGCTTAAAAAATGCTGGTTGCTTGCTCAAGTTCGGCACAGTGCGCTGCTCTGTTGTCCTGTAGAGAACCCCTTACAGTGTCAGTGAATGGAGCTGCTGATGCATGATGTTTGTTGCTGGCAGGAAACAGCCCATTGGCGACCCTGCTGTTTAATAATCGCAGCAGATGTGATTTTTCTCTTGAATTTCAGATTTATACTTTACCCAAATTAATTAATTTAATTGTGTTTAAATATGCCAAACAGCCTCCTAAAATTAATGATTCTTTACTAGGACGAGATTCGGCCTCCTGCAGTACTAGGTGAAGTATTATATTAGTAAAAATGTCAGATTCACCTAGAACAACATTGAGGCATGTTCAATGGTGTTCAGGTTTTTAAAGATTTTAACAAGATTTCCTGTTGACTTCAAGTTTAAAGGCATGTGAAGTCCACATACCTCTTTGAGGCCTTGACATTGTGCACCTTTGCTGACATGAGCCCTGCATATGATATCTCCACCAATCAGTTTTAAAAATGCAGGTCTATCTTGAAAGCAGTGTCTGAGACTTTGAGCTGTTGAGGGGATTAATCAGATATACACAAAGGGGCATATTCTCAAGGAGCCATCGCCGATTTATCGGCATATTAGCGCTGCAAAAGTGGCGATAGACTTATCGCCCTATTCACAAGCTGGTGCAAACTGTCGACATCGCCAGTTTTCCTGCGATAGCTGCCGCAAAACACATCGCCACGGATGAGAGTGACAATCAACGCTAATAACATGCAGAGTAGGCGTTCCCGTGCAAAAACACACGAAAACACCACTTCACGATATTCTCAACGACCAGCCAGATCTGCGATGCCGGAAAAAAACAGGCGATAAGGCGCGTTAGCAGCAGGGACTTAACACCTGCTTATTACTGGTCTTAAGTAGGACGAAAACCTGCAGTACCGAGGGAGCCCAGGCCAGAGCCACATCTGAAGACCAACAGATGCCATGGAGCTACTAATCATGCAGCTTGGAGACCCAAGAGGGCCAAAACACCCACCGCCACCACCCCCAGGACCACCCCCACCCCCAGGACCACCCCTCCCAGGACCACCACCGAGGCAGCGCAGAACAAGACAGCGGACCTTCCGAAAACGCATCAGCCTCACAGACTTAACGCCAGAGGATGTCATTGCCCACTACAGGCTCAAAAGGACAACCATCCTCCGCATCATGACCCACATTGCCCACAGGCTGACGGTACCAACACAGAGGACAACCAACATCCCCTCCGCAGACAAAGCTGCTGGCTGTGCTGCACCTGTTGGCCTCTGGTACCTTCCAACCAACAACTGTCAGAGTCGGAGGAGTCTCACAGCCAGCCCTATCAAAGGCCATCACACCTGTCCGGGATGCCATCATCAGTTTCATACCCCAGCACCTTCACTTCCCCCACACTGCGCAGGAACAGCTGGAGACCAAGCAAGGCTTCTACGCCATAGCCGGATTCCCGCACGTGTTGGGGGCAATCGATTGCACACATGTCCTACTTGTGCCCCCTGCCAACACTGCACACAATTACCGCAACAGGAAGCACGCAGATACCATCAATGTGCAGGCAATAGTGGACCACCGGGGACTGTTCACCAATGTCGTCGCCAACTACCCAGGCAGTGTGCATGACTCATACATCTTCCAACAGTCCATCATCAACCAGCGCTTTCAGGATGGCACCTATGGAAATGGACTGCTCGTTGGTAAGTACCAACGGAAAACACCACACACCTCAATTCCACAATCACACAACACACAACTGTGGGAATGGACACGTAATAAAATCACATCCAACATGCCAAACAACATGCACACCTGCCAGACATGACAACACAAGTAACAGTGGTAAGAGGGGCCAGAAATGTGGACAAACCATACACTAAGGCATAGCCCCTCTGCCACACATTTGCAGAATGTGGGAAGAGGTATGAACCACGATTGTGCGAAGGAGGCAATGGACCTATGAATAACAATGTACACAATGCCAAGTGTGGCGGTGATGTGCTGGACAGTCTTGAGTATGCAGAGCACAGACATGTCCATGTGGACACATACTGCTGGAGTCTGTAGTGTAGTGGACAGTGGATGCAACCATGTCATCACAGGCAGTGGGGAACACCTTGGACAAGTAGCCATGTCGACCCCAATGTAAGCGTAGTGGGCAGGGCCGGCGCACGCCAGTCCAGCGTAGGGGAGTGACTAAATAGGCCGGGGTCCAGGGAGTGGTTCACTTCCGGGACGGCCACCGAAGTAACTACAGCGTGTGGCTCTGTGTCCGCCATATCCTGACCATAGGCCTACACACATGTGGCCGACCACCTACAACGGGCAAAGTCACACCGGCGACGAGGTGGCTACGTCCCACGCCAGTCGGCTCACAGCTCGTCATCGCCCGCAGTGGCGTGTCTGCCAGGGCGGCATCCCTCACCCTGCCACGAGGCCACCGTGGTGACCGGTGGTGCCTGCGCGATCCTGTGCGCCTGCGGCACCCCAGCCCACTGATCCCCAGACCCGACCTGCGCCCAGCGGTGAATGTCCGCCCCTGCGCACCCAGGCCTCACTGCTCACCTGCCGCCACCGGAGTCTCTCCAAGAGGGCCCACCATGTGCCGGTGCAATCTCCAAGGCTGGGCTCCGCGAGCTTGGCAGCCTCCTCAGCCGATCGCTGGCTTCTGCACAACAGGCCCCCAGCGCACCCAGCGACACGGCACCACGGAGTTGCGAGTTGGATACTGCTGCCTTCTGACCACCCTGCGGTACAGCAAGTAACAGACACATCCTTTCCAGTCCGCCCCTCCAGGCCTGCTGCATCATCGCATGCTGCACACCCGCTCAGCTCTTCCGGTGTGCCGAACTCAGTGCACCACAAGTCACCGTCCTGCCTACAGCATTATAGCATGATGCACACCCGCTCAGCTCTTCCGGTGGGCCGAACTCAGTGCACCGCAAGTCATCGCCACGTGGCGGTTGGCCCGTGCTGGACGCAGGGCCTCAGGTGCCACTAACTCAGTGCACCACAAGTCACCGTCCAGCCACCAGGCCTACTGCATCATCGCAGGCTGCACACCCGCTCATCTCTTCCGGTGGGCCGAACTCAGTGCACCACAAGTCATTGTCCCGAGGGGCTACCCCACAAGTCCGCCTCCAGTAGCCAACAGCATGTCCTCGGTAATGCCACTGGAGCCCCTCACAGTCACGAAGCCACCCCCGTCCCAGGCAGGCCACCGGTAAGCCTGGGCAGATCGTCTGGAGACGTACTCCGAAGCGCACGACATCCCAGCGCCGCCGCGGCGGCGCACGCGTGTGAGGAGTGCGGAGAAATGGCCCGGGGCTCTGTGCGTGGTTCAGTTCTGGCCTGGCCACAAAAGTGACTATGGCGTGTGTCTCCATAGTAGTGTCTGCGCCACCCGGCCTATAATCGACAATGTTGCAATGTAGCATGCACCAGGAGGGCGGCCTCACCCGAATGGATTAATAAAGGAGCGCGAGACCGCTCGGGGTCTCGTCTCATACATGCCAACTGTTGTGTGTCTATCTACATTGCCGCAGCCTGAACCGAAGGCCTAGCCTCAATATAAGCGCGAGTTCAGCCTGGCCAGAACTCCACATCTGTGTCCGCCCTATCCTTACCATAGGTCGACACATACGTGGCTGCACACCTTCAATGGCCAACATTACAGTCTTGCTGTCAGTCCTGCGGACATGCGCAGACAGGCATGACAATGGTGTGCTGTAGAAGTGCAAGTGATGCAACCGCGCAGCACACACAAGTAAATAGGCTCGGTGGGAGGGAGGAGCAGCTGTGAGGCTACGTAATACACATTGTCCTACCACATTTGCCAGCAGCAATACATGGCTAACATGAATCCCAAGGTCGCACAAATCACACACCACGAAACTTGTATGTCTGCCAACACAGCATGCAGAACCACCAGTTAACACTGACCTCACTTACCTCTCACAGGTGATCAAGGATATGCACTATGACCGTGGATGATGACACCCCTCCGAGACCCGAACACCCCGGCCCGAGGCAGTACAATGTTGTCCACAAACGCACCAGGGGCATTGTTGAACGCACGTTTGGCGTGTCGAAATCACGTTTCAAGTGCCTGGACATCACCGGCGGAAGACTCTTGTACAGCCCAGAAATAGTGTGCAAGATGATCACTGCATGTTGTGTATTGCACAACCTATGTGTACGCACCAATGCCCCATGGATCCAAGTCCCAGAAGCACCGGACGATGATGAGGAAGATGATGCAGGTGGACCACACCCCACTGCAGCCGCAGCAGGAATAGCCTGAAGGAACACAATCATCAACAATTTCTTCGCATGAGCACGTCACATTGTGACTGTCCACAGCAATCATGGCACAGTACAAGATGACCACATGACCAGCATGTGCAAATAGAATCTTAGCAACACACATTCCCCGTGTGCATGTCAGTCCTCTGCATTAGCACATTACTCTGACGGGTGCAAGTGCAACATTGAGTGCTTACATTCGCATATGTTGCAAGAAGAGATGGTGTGTATGTCTCCTCTGTACCGAGAGGCTGTTTAGGGCATCACGTATTCGATATGCCATATCAGGGTGTCACATGTAGTACGTCATGCCACTCATCAGCGTCCCACGTGTACATGAACATGACATGAAGGCCGTCATTGGTGTTCAGGAAATGACAACAGGGTGCCATTTGTGGTCAGAGATGTACCTGCCTGATGCAAATATACACCCTGTGTGTCGAGTCCCACAACATGTACAACATGGCCGTAAGGGGGATGTGGGCACAGTGGACACCTCAGCAACATTGGGAGATGCACACCAGCCTAGAAGCCAGCAGGTCCACCTTGCGTGGAACACACCAAGGTGTCCCCTGGTCAAATGTGCCATGTACAGGTCACATGTGTACACGGACGTCATCCATCAAGAGTAGTGATCAGTGCCGGCTAATAGGTGCAAGGTGAGTGGTCAACCGCCTCCTCACGGCTACCTGCACCCATCACTGTCAGACTGCAGCAAAACAACACTGCTACATCAGAGCATGCAATACTGACCGTGAGGGCATGTACATGGCTGGTAAGGGTTCAAGCATGCCGGAAGGCGAAGCAGTGACATCCCCCCCACCCAATACCCATCACATTTCCAGAATGCAAGCAGATGACAAACTAACATTGTGGATGACAGCCCCTCTGTCTGAACTAGAAGGCGGTAGCACATCTGCACCTCCGACCTCGGGAATGCATGCGCCCGGCACACCCTGAGCGATACCATAGCAGCTGCTGACGGCTCCCACACTACGCACAGCGCTAACCAGAGACCAACGTATACACACCCCACACACAGGAGTCCTTGCTCGTAGTTCACTTGCATGGTATGACCATCACACTTACGCACAGACCATCCCAGGAGTCCAAGCGCTCCACACTCAAACCAATCATTGCTCCAAGCTGTGGCTTCCACATAACTGTGACTTTGCCTTTGTGACACACAGCCCTATTTCATACATTGAAATAGCGAGATTGTTGTTTTGGAGCAATGAGGCCACAGCTAGTTCACACATTCCCAGTCATCTCACTGCCTATCTGGGTCACGGACATTGAAATCAGTTCCCAGGTAGCACCGTTGTTTGGAATCACTGCCCCTACATACATCCATACTTTCATACTTGCTTGATCATGGACATGACTCATCTGTGTGAATTTGAATGTCTTAAACACATTTGGTGGAGTGGTGAAGGTGGACCAGTACCTGGCCATGCACACGCTACTTTACAATGTTGCCCCTTGGAGGGCCAGCCAGGGTCCTTTGGGGAGGGAAAAGTACATCGTAGGAGAGGGAGTTCAGTCCGCAGTCTGATTTCTGTGTCATTGGT
The DNA here is from genome assembly GCA_963921515.1 of Calotriton arnoldi. Lineage (NCBI taxonomy): Eukaryota > Metazoa > Chordata > Amphibia > Caudata > Salamandridae > Calotriton > Calotriton arnoldi. Next base: position 60,454 of record CAWUFW010022709.1, on the reverse strand, counting down.
TGCCTAAACAAATGTAGCAGTCCATGTCGGGGGCCAAGGTCAGTGTCGCAGAGTGTTAAGGGGGACAGTGGAGGGTGTTATTCCTGGGCATGATGCAGAGGGCAGAACCAAGCAGAAAGAGGCCATATGGCGGAGATGAATGCTACCGCTTCCTACTTAGCCCCACGGCAGATTCATCCTCTTCATCGTCCTCCTATGTGTGATGTGCCTCACATGTGGGTGGTGGTGTTTTGTCTGCGGCACTGTGTGGCAGTGACACATCAGGGGCCAGAGGTGCATTGTCAGCCGCACTGTGAGGCACTGACACATCAGGGGGCGGTGATGTGGAGGGAGTAGTGGCAGCAGCATTAATCTGCACCAGGCCTTGTGGCAGCACTGCCATGATGAGGATCTGCAGGGCATGGTAGATCCATGCTACATCTCGCTGGTGTGCAGCCATGGCAGCCATTCTTCCCACCTGCATCCGCTCCATGTTCCTCCCCATGTTGGCCAACTCACGGCTGAGATCGCTGGAGCCACTCTGACTAGACAGTTGTTCTTGTCTACGAGTCATGACTCCGGCGATGTCAGCCATGGATTGTTGGAGACCATGGAGCGGACAGTGGGTGTCCGTTAGGGACTGTAAGTGGACCCTGATGGGACTTAGACACCCACGTATGGCATCTAGTTCGGCTGCCATGCGGTCGAACCCCACCCGCAACTGCTCTGCCATCCCCTTCTGGCCCTGCGACACATGGCGTTGGAATGCCATGTGTTGCTCGTGGGGATCCTGGGAGACGGCTGTGGTGGTGGTGTGTGCTTCCTGCTGTCTGGTCTGTGCAGGGGGTGGGTTCGCCTCGATGCAGCTGGGCTGCTCTGCTCTTGGGGGTGGGGTGCTGAGGGTGTCCATGAGCTGTTGGAGGGCGTCGGGGTCGAAGGTGTGTAGGTCCTCTTTATCATCGGTGATGAGGAGTACGGTCTGCTCTGCAGGAGGTGATGATTCTCCCTCTGCAATGTGAAGGGGAGATGCAGTTTGACATTGTGTTCACATGTATGTTGACGCATTGGCCAAGTTTACAAAAGACTGCATGTCAATGTACATTGTGACTGTTTGTGTGGAGATGCCTATTTAATGCTGGACAGTTGACATTTCGCCACCATCACGGATGTGAGGTTGTATTTGTCCATTGTCATCTCACAGTTTCCTGCTATGCCAAATGCGAATGGCCATTTTCTACACACAAGCGGCAGCAGTTGTGTCCTCTGTTCTGTTGTGAAAGTGTTGCAGTTTGGTCCACTTTGTTGTAAATGTTGAGGTGCTCTGAGTGTTATGTGTGTGTGCTGCATTGTGGGTGATTTGCCCCTTCAGCTCTGATTTGGCTGGCCCTTATCCCTTTCAGGCGGTGTGCCTTTCACTTCTGTGCTTATACAGTGCTGAGCTGTTGCAGACTTGGGTAAATTGGGCTCTTGGTCGGAGTTGTGACTCTTGGGCATGGTTTGTCCGCAGATGTGCTGTTCTTACTTGTGCATGTGTGCCATTGTGCCCATCTCCCCCGTCCCCCAGTCCCTGGTGGTTACTCACCCTGTTGCTGTTGTGTCAGGTCATGTTGAGCAGTGTCCGGTCCTCCGACTCCTGCCACCATCTCCTCACTGATGACTGTGGACACCATTTCCTCCATCTCATCCAGCTCCTCCTGTGGCGCAGGACTCCCACCCCCCGTCTGCATTGCTGCTTTGAGGTTGTTGGCGAGTTTCAGCTTGGTTTTGCGCTTCACATCATTCCAGCACCTCTTGACCTCTTCCATTGTCCTCCTCAGCACTCCGACTGCATTCTCCTTGTCCACGATGGACTGCCATATTCCATTTTTTGTTGCCAATGACACAGTGGAGGTGACGAACAGTTGTTGATGGTGTTCTGTCACCTCCGTAATCAGGATCCTGTTTTCCTGCGGATTGAACCGCGTCTTCCTCTTCTTCTTCTCCTTGCCCTTCCCTGACCCCGAGGTCCCAGGCTGGTCCTCCGTGGGGCTTGAGGGGTTCGGGTTGTCCTCTGTGCTTGCTCCGGCTACCTCCATGGTGCTTCGCAGTTGTTTGTGTTTTATTTGTATTTCATTTTTGCCGCTTTTATAGTGATTGTTCCCGCCTTACTTGTGGGACTTGCGGGCCTGGCGCTGCATTTCGCTGGATTTTTATCGCAGTTGGGCCCATCGCAGTTTTTTTCACATTTGGGTTTCCTTTTTTATCGCCGTCACGGTAGTTGTATCGCGGACATTTGAGGCGTTCTCGGGAAACTATTGCATGTTACCGCCCTGTTGGGAATACGACGTTGACACAGAGTTTTTTCCCGCGATAGATGGCGATATGAAAAATTGCGTTAGCCTATTTTGGCGATGTTTATCGCATGTTCTTAAGAATATCCCCCGAAGTGTTTCAATTGGTACAGGATCATGGAACGTGGGGCCTCATGTACAAAGCACTTTTGCGGTCGGAAATGGCCGATTGGGCAGTTGCTGACCACAGAAATTCTTATACACATGTACAAAACACAAATTGTGCTTCAGTAACATGTTACCGAATCGCAATTCATGTTTGCGATTCAGTATTTGAAAGGGGTGTCCCTTTCAAATACCAAATCTGAATGGGAAGTATGAATGTTTTGCAACTGAATACGGCAACAAAACATTCATATTTTACCGACTTCCTGAAGGAGATGGTAACCCATTCGCTAATAGGAAGGGGTCCCTATGGGACTCTTCCCATTTTAGAATGGAAAACAAATATTTTTTAAGAGCAGGCAGTGGTCCCATGGACTACTGGCTACTTTTAAAAAATGAAACTGCAAAGTTCCATTTTTTTCTTTTTAAACACATTCTGTTTTCCTTGAAAAAAAATGGGCTGCATTAAAAAAAAAGTTGCTTTATTAAAAAGCAATCGTAGATATGGTGGTCTGCTGACCTCAGCAGGCCACCATCCCTGTAATGGCTGCAATTCTTAATGGGTAGCAAATTGCGACCTACCTCGTTAAAATGCATGAGGTAGGTCTATTTGTGACCCACTAGGAATCGCTAAAGAAACTCAAAAGAGTTTTATACATTAGGAATACCGATTTCTTAATGGCAATTCTGAGAGAATCGCAATTAGGAAATCGGTATTCCTAATGTTAGAATATCTGGCCCCTAGTGAATAACTGTGATGTGAAAGTATCTGGCACTGCTCAAGCCTTGCACGCATGAACTAAGTGGCCTGAAGGCCCATAAGTAAGCAGTCAATGGCTGGGAGATATCAGGTGACAGTTGGTCTAGAATGCTGAGTTATACATACAAAGTTTCTCGAAATGTCAGATTTAAATTACTCCAATTTAGTATTGTTCATCAGACAAACACAACTTCCAAAAAGGGGAGTATGATAGTGTGATAAATTGGGTTTTTGATTGAGGGAGTGAAAATCCTTCTCATGCAATAACAACAATCCCTGATAGGGTGAACTACAAAAGTCACCAAATTAACCTGTGCTTAAAACTGTGGTAGCTTGGCACAAAAACAGTCAGGTTTAACTTAGAAGCAATGTCTAAAGTATTTATGCAGCACTCAAACAGTAATGAAGTGAAAACACAACAAAAGAAAAATCCCACACCAATTTAGAACAATAGAGCAACAGTTAATAAATAAATGGAGACCAAAACAACAAAGATCCATTGAGTAGAACCGGAGATATGACATTTCACAGATTTAGGTAAGTATTGCACCTAAAAGCACAAAGCACCACTCACAGTTATCTGGTCATGCTAGACTGGGGGAAAGTCACCCATTCAAGCTGTAAATGATGGAGCATGGGCCAGATACAGGGACCAGGTTAGTTCCATTGAAAATGTTACCATCTCAAAGTCTGGTGTTAAGAGCCCACTTCGCGGTGGAGGAGACTGTGAGAAACAGGAAGAGCATCACGTATGATTATCGCTATAGCATGAAGAACAGTCCAGCGCGTTGCAGATAGTCATCACTTTAGCTCGAAGATCGTGTCGGGCATCGCATACGGTCGTAACTGGATCTTCGCGTTGGGGGTCACTGTGGGCTGTTGATGCTGTAACACGAAGTGCAAATCTTGTGTTTCCAGTCATCACTGGCATTCACTGTAGCGCGAAGAGTCGGGTCCACAGGGGCTTCACGTTGGTAGTGCGAACAGGCCTGTTCGCAGTTGCGATGAGCCCAACATTTCATTATTCTTTCTTTTTTTTCAGAGGAGTGCACTCTGATTCCAACCAAGGGCCCAAGATCTAAGGAGGTGCCTCTTGAGGATCAGGGATTCACTCCAGAAGAGGCCAGCAGGGCTCAGGCAGGTCCATTAGCAGGTCCAGGCAGGTCCAATTGCAGCGGGCCAGCTGGGTAGTTAGATGGAGACTTCTGGAGCTTGTTGTGTCCCTGTAAATCAGAACAAGAGGTCTGCCACCTGACCCTTGGAGTCAATCTGCCATGGATGAAGGGAGCCGGTTCCTTCTCAGAGAACAGGGCAGGCCTCAAGCAGGGTCTGAACTGGGGTGACGATGTGAGCCAAAGAACAATGATGGATCCAACCCAGATCTGTGACTGGGGGTGAGTGTCTGAAAAGTTTCAGCGCTCTGTCCATCATCTCCTTGTGTTTGCTTTGTTCACCTCAAGCAGTAGGGCAGTCCTCTGACAGCAGGGTGGTCTTTCTTCAGTAGTATTCACAGGTCCAGGAGTATAATGAAGAGTAAATCTGTGGGTCCTATTTTTATACCTGGTGCCGTCTTTGAAGTGGAAGCATTTTCCCCATTTAATGGTTCTGGAATTTCCTTCATCTTTGACCTGGTCCCAGGATGTCTGGGGTAACAGATGGCTAGTGTGAAGTCCTATGTGAGTGTGCTGAGGTAACTCCTTTAAAATGCACAGCTCTGAACCTCCCATTCTGGAAGGGTGGCCCACACTGCCTCTGCCTAGTCCCCCTTTGTGTCATTATCTGGGAGGTGTACACAAAGGCCAACTACACCAATTCATGTTACCCAGGACACAAGCTTCAAGCACCAAATGCATAGGATAAGAAAATGCCAACTTTCTAAAAGTGACATTTTTAGGATAGTGACTAAAAATCTAAAATTATCATTAAAGAGGATTTTAAAATACAATTCTTTTGACTTGTAGCATGACATATCTACCTGTTCCAGATCAAAAGTTATCACTTATGGAATAAGGTAACCCAATGTTATCCTTTGGGAGGGATAGGCCATACAGCAGTGAAAAACTATTTGAGAGTTTAGCACTATAGAGTAGTGTACAGCTGGCCATCATTGTCTTTTATCAGTAAGTCACGAAACAAAATGTGTTGTCTATTGGATTGGAATGTGTATGTAAGTCCTTTAACATTGTAAAGCCAAATGATAAATGTGGTTAAGGTGTTCCTTCTCCCTTCTAAATCATGAAGATATCATCTATTTATATTTTCCAGATTCCAATCCAATAGACAACAAATGTTCTTTTTAGACTTACTGATAAAAGACAATGATGGGTATCTGTGCACTACCCCATACCACCAACCCACTGAACAAAACACATTACTACCATACTCAAGCATGCATCCTAAGCACTGAGGGACTCACTTCCATGCTCACAATTTCTTAGATTACTTAGAAATTGCTTTTTCAAAGAGGATTTCTTCGAAGAAGCAGAGATGCTCAAGACTAAACTGTTGGCCAGAGGTTACCCTCACAAACTTATCACCAAATACATTAAGAGGGCATGGTACAGTCTGCATGAGATACCACTCTCTCCTAACACTAAAGAAAACTCAGACAAAATGGTATGTGTGACCACTTTTTCACCAATTTGTAATGAACTCAAAAAATTATCAAACGTCATTGGCATACTCTAAATAGAGATGAATTCATAAAAGAGCACTTAGGGGCTGATTACGATGGCAGAAGGACCACCACCGCCAGCCCGGCGGTGGCGATCCTTCCGCCATCTGACAGCAATTTTCCTACCGCCAAATTACAATGGCGGTGGGAATCGCTTTCGGACCGCGGCGGTCTCAAAGACCGTCCGCCACGGAACCGCCACAGGCAATAATTCCGATTGCCTGGCGGAGCGGTGAGCATACCTAAAATGGTGGCGGTGCCTAGCAGGCACTGTCAGCCAAATTGCGATGCTGGCGGAAGCCAGCCTTTCCGTGGCGGGTAAACCGCCATTGAAAGGCTGGTGGAGATTGGTTTCGGGGGTCCGTTGCGGGCCCCCCGTGTGTTGGGGGGAGGTGTGGGTGCACTGGGGGAGTACCCATGGTACACCCAACATTTCACTGCACCAAGTGGCAGGCACCGTGTGGTGCCTGCCACGTAGTGCAGTGAAATGCGCAACATGCCATTTTAACTTCGCGGCGGGTGCTGCTCTCAGAAGCACCCGCCGCAATGTTAAAATGCAAGATGCGACCGCCACCATGGCGGTCGCATCCTGATTTGGTGTGCGGGAACGCCGCATGTATTGCGGACGGTCCCGGTCTCCACCACGATGGCGGACGGACTCCAGTCCGTCCGCCATCGTAATCAGCCCCTTAGTTAGGACATGCCTTCCTCCTTCTAAGACAAATTTAACATTGCATGATCTGTGGGGATCCACACCTTTGGTTGGACACTTCAAATGCGGAGAATGCAGTGTGTGAGAATACACAATTGAAACAAAAGAGTTTGTTCACAGCAATGTGAGAAATGTGTTAACAGAATTTTATAACTGCAATACCCAGAATGTTATCTACATGATTATGTGCCCTTGCAAAATGATTTATGTAAGGCAAACCACGCAAAAAATATGCATCAGAATTTTGCCAACACAGGAGTCGAATAAGATGCAAGGTGGCAAATGCACCACTGGGGGAACATTTCCAAAGGTGTGGACACGATGAGAATAGCATTAAATGGCAAGTCGTGGAAGTCATTAAGGCCCCTCTGAGCAGATGAGACATCTCAGCCATTCTCAACAAAACTGAACTATAATGGATTCTGAAGATGGAGTTTTCAAAAAGGGCAAAACCGGATGGAGGACTGGTCTACACTCGTATGATCATAATTCATAATACTGCATTACTGGCTGAATATGCTAAATGACCTTGGTGCACATTCACACAATTTAATTTCGGCAGGATTATGTCCATTTGATGAATTTTTATTACGATATGATTATTTGCACACCAGTGGAGATTATGATGACAAGAGAATGACTTTATTTCACAATATATTTTATATGATTTTGATAATAATATGACCCTCATTTCTCTTCTTTTGGTTTCTCACTATACAATTGATTGTTTCTCAATAAGGCCTATCGACACTATGGGCCCTTCCAAGATGGCCGCTGTCTTCTCAAAAACATTTTCTTTTCCTATTTGAACCAGTCCTATTTCTACTTCCTCTGTCTGTAAGAATTATCTGCTTCCCATGTTGAGCCTGTCCTGCTTCTACTCCCTCTGTTTGTAAGCATGCTCTGCTTTGCACATTGTTGTCGGGTCAGCATGACACGAATACATTTTCATTCGGGACCACTTCTCTGTTAAGGTAAGACCCACCATCCGCACTGATAATTTATTTCTCTTTTGCAAAAAAGACGCTCTCCATAATCGGAGGAGCTATTTTTTTACACATTGCTCTCATGCTAGATTTGCTTTTGTAATTCCTCTCCAGACAGGCATTGATTCCCACTTGTGGTTTACTCTCACATCATATTGAAAATGTGTGTCAAGCAGCACTAGTAAGGGTCTTTTAAGTTATTACTATACTAGTACTATAATCTTACACCAGAATATAGAGTATACTCACTCAATTCCTTTATTTTAGAAATTGATCGTATCGTTATATGGGTGTATATGTGGATTTCTCCCAAATCAGCCTTAATTTTTGGATACAACAGTGCACTACCTTCTAGGTATATCTGCCCTTATATTTTTCGATTCTTCACACGTGCATGGGACTGCAATCACACTCTTACCAGTCACCTTCACACTATGGATTATTGATCAGTGTGTTACTAGTAATCATTTGTTGCCAGGGCACACGATTTTGGTCCTTTGCTTCCACTACTTCGAGAGAAATTGTCGCAGTACACATCTCTCTAGGTGGATGGCCCTAATATACATATCTTAAAAATAAAAATTATTTCCTCACTCTCCTAATTCTCATTCCCATTCCTTCCTTTTCTCTCCTTCTTTATTTTAGGTGCTGCATCTTCATATGATACTCATAAACAGGCAGTAATTGTGTTGCAAAAGCCTGTTGTTTGCTTAATTACAGATTGTTTCATGTAATTTATCAATTGATACTATGCCAGGCAACTGATCCTCAGTCCTGATGATGATCCCATGTTTTTATGGGATCGAAACGTCGTCGACATACACTCTGACCCATTACACTATGCTTTGTAGTATTTATGTTTTGAGTGCAGTAGTGTTTTGCTTTTAATAAGACATGACCTAAAGGTGTTATATTAATGTCGGTCACTGTTTGCTTGCCTGTTAATGTCTAAATGTTTTTTGTTGTCAGTTTTTAACACCTGGTTTTCTGTGCATTATTGTATTTTTGCTCATTGTTTGTTTCAGTTCATTGTATGTTTGCTCTCTTGATCTTTGGTTTTTGAAATTATTCCGGCTGTGGTAATTCAAATTTTTGTTTGAATTGTAGTAATACAATTGAAAACTCTGATCATTATAGCTGTTTATAGAACGGCTGTATTTCATTTTTTGTTAAGAGACCGTTGTCTCTAGAATTATTCAAGTACCCTTGGTCCCTTACAATCTTTGGGTTTCCCTTCTGTGCATATACCAGAGTCCTTCGGCCTGCAAAAACAAATTTAAGGGAAACAGAAGGGGAGAAGAGAAAAGGTTTGAGAGAAGACAACTCTTCAGTTGTCAGGTCTATAATGGGAAAAGTGACCTGTGCTCAAGATGTGGGTCAGCTGAGGCTGATTTCCATCAAAGGACACGGGGTAGCCTAGTATTGCATGTTTTCGGTTAGAGGTTATCACAGACAAGTTATTGCTGCTACGGAAAAAGATTAGACTTTTCCCAAGCTGCTAAAATTTTGACTCAGATATTAGTACGTGGCCCTTGTGCTTGCTAAGCACTGCATAGCAATGGAATTGAAATCACTATTAGCCCCCAAAAGATACCCCTCGTTTAAAGAGGTGTGGAAATTGAATTTTCAGTGTCTAGGCAAGTTGGTGTAAGCCAGTGTAAACCAGATGTGGCTTCTAGATGGAGCATTATACTGCTTGGATTGGATGATATTCTGATTTTTCAACCATGCTGAATGTAATTGATTTTTAGTTTGCATTGCGAAAATGTTTGTGATTACCCAGTTAGCCTAATAAGTGTTAGGGTGGATATGGTGACCACCTCCATGATACATAAATATCTAACTAGTGTTTTATCAATATTGTTAGGACTCCGGATAACAGGCTCACATCACATGGGATTGTAACCTGCCAAATCTGAACATTTTCTGAACTGCTAAAGCAGGAATGGTGTTTTTACAAGTTGTTATGTTATTCATTGTGCATTGTTGTTACTGTATACTGTATAATCTTTCTGTGAAATAGTGCAATGAGAGACTCTAATTGTTTTTTTCTTGCTTAACATACAATTAAAAAATGTCAGAATAACAGTCTGAAAGGCCCACTAGTTCCTGTTACAAACACACTCCCTCTTTCGAGTCAGTGTGCTGCCAATTAAAAGATAATGCTGTTCCATGTGCCATTGTTTTTTCTTTGGTACCATGGTGCTCTGCAGAATTATATTATTTAGGGGTGACAGTGTTTATAAACATTGTTCTTTGAACCATTAAATTAAAACATTGCACTTTAACCCAATGCTTGCCACTAAAGGTGTGCTTTATGCGTATCGGCCATTTTCAACATGCAGTATGCCACTTCATCACATTTAAATATTACATTCTACTTTATCAAATAAAGGCATACAATTTTATATCTATTTGTTTGTGGAGCACTGCAGTTGGTCTAGTCGCTCGGTTGTCAGAGGAACTCTGTGAAGCATGGGCTTAGATCTCCGGGGCTATCAAGGTCTCTGCCTTTACATGAAAACATGCTGCTACTTCTGCTGCTGTAGGGTGTAATCTGTCTGGTGTTGGTTGTGTCCTCTTCCAGAGGCAACCCAGCTTGGAAGTTCATGATTAACTGTTCCTATATGGGTGATCCCTGTCTGAGCTGCCTTAATGTTATAGTATTTGAACAATGGGTGAAAAATGATGGAGGGTACCCATTACCTTTGTGTTTTTCTCAGTGCTTCTGCCTGTTGCAAAGAGCAGTGCCTCACCCACTTGAGTGTCTTAAAACTGTGGTACTTTGCTTGGTTTTACAGTTACGGGGTCTCAGCAAATGGCGCATAAAGCCTGCAGCTAGGGGCTGTGACTTCCACTCACCTGGGGCTGCCTTCCATCATGCTACTGGGCTCCAAGCTGCTGCTGCTCCGGCCCCAAAATAGCAATTACCTGCCTGAGGGCTTGCAGCTGCCTTTTAAAGCTGCTCCACAGCTAGTCTGGTTCATGTTTTAGCTTCTGTTTCTTCTCCTTTTCCATCATTGATGTTTGTTTCTTGACTGATTTCTGTCTTTCCCAATCCTCTGTGTTTCCTGTGATTTTTGATGTAATTTCTTTTTCCTGTTCTTTTACTTTAGAAGGGCTTTAGCCTGGTTGAAGGGTCTTTTGCAACACAGCTGTGTTTTTTCACTTGTTTCCTCAATCCCTCCCCTTGCTGATCCTGACTCTTCACCACTGAAGAAATCCGCTATCAGATTCTGGACTCCTGGTTTTCTTCAACTCTTCTGAAATCTTTGCACAGCAAGGAGGTATTTTATTCCTTTGGCCTTTTCCACCTTAGAAGGTGGTAGCTTCTCAAGGGCACTTGCCTACCTCATATTCCAGAATGTGCTGACATTGTGGTGACACTGTGCCTTCTGGAAACAGTCACCCGTACATCGGACAGTGAAGAACCCAGACAGGTTTACGGGTAAGCGACCAGACCTGGACACTGTCATCATCCCACCTTTTATTTTCTGTTCATGTAAAGCAGCAGTATAGGTGTGCAACACCTGTATCAAATCTCGAGTTAACAGGAGCTGCAGACGATTTATGTCTCGCGTCCATTTCAGGTACATCAGTGTAATACACTAAGTTAGACAACTTGGGATCTTTATTAACTGAACTGACCTGCCAACTGATGAGAAAGAGAGCAGGGAGTCCCTCACAAATAAAACTTTGCACTGGTTGAGAGGCACTTAAATGCCTGTCCATTGTCCATCACAACATCACTAATGTCTTCAGAAAATCACTTGGACCGCAGATGAGAGAAATTATCGAGGTTGATGTGGGGTCATGGGTCATCATTGATGGTCTTTTGGCAATTGAGGCGTGAGATATAAGAACCACCAAAACAGCAATTCAAATAAGCTTCATCCAAAGGTAGGGATATGTAGGCTGTCAAAAGTATGCCCCAGAAGGGAACGCCCTAAATGCCAGCAGAGTTGTTTGACTGGGAACATTAGCCCCTGGATAAGAGGGAGATAATTCAATCTGCTGTAACCTCTCAATTGATATGCTAGGCTCTTGGGCTACACTTCTCTTCTTCCTCCTCTATATACCAGTTGTCTCCGGAGGAAGTATCGACTCCAGTTGCTGCTTGCTTTAACTCTAGGGGACCCTCAAGTAAGCTGCACCTTATTTCATGGAATGTGGCAGGTCTGGGAGCTAAACTAATGAATCCTGAATGATGGCTTTTATTGATAATTTTATATTTGTCTGTTTCAAGAGACATGGTCACCCCTCCCTCTGTATCGAGCTGGTTGTACATGCCTTGATAGTCCTGCTGTCAAGGGAATCAGGGGAAGAGCTGTAGGGGGGCTTGCAATCTGGGTCAAGACATCATTGAACTGCAGAATAGAAACTCATGTTGGGTTGTCTTGGCCTGATGGGTATCAAGCTACACAACTTTGGAGGCCCCTTTTTGTACCTATGTAATATGTATAGTAAACCATCCTGCCTTGCAAAGGAATCCTTTACTATATGTCTATTGGGTTCATATTTAACTTGTCTTGAGGGAAAAGGACTGCTCTTTATAGCTGTTTATTTTAACACTACTTTTGAACCCCTATCACAGGGCGTTGAGGAACTGACTGTGGATTCTGTCCAAATAAGTGGCATTCCATCTGTAGATTTGATACCCGTGAAGTGGTCAATCAAGGCAATGCAAATTATGTCCCTCCCGCTCACCCACATACGTGCATGTAACGGACATATTAAGTCCAACAAAGGGGTTGGCCATACACTGAATCATCCTAATCATGTCAGTCAAATATATTGCATCCTTTTGGATTGTAGTCTATGGCCGCTACTTGATGACATGGTGATCTTGCCCATGATAGATAGCGACCATAATGCTCTCAATTTAACTATGGTACTTTTTTACCAGGAGTTTACCTGTTACTAAATTGAAGTCATCTCACAGTGTCATTAAACTATCAAATAATAAGAAATCCATAAAGTGGCAAAGTTGGCCGTCTAGCATGATAATATGTCAAAGATCAGGGCATTAAAACAGGGTGTACAGATTGCACCTCCTGGGGTGGGGAAGAATCCTGCAAATTGTATCCTGGATGTGGAATTACACAATGATTTGTTTATGCAGTTAAGAGATTTTGTAACTGAGGAATTAAATAAGGGTGCAGACCCTGCAAGCCCTCTTCCTGGTACAATAAATTCTGCTTAGCTGCAAAATAATACCTGATAAAGACCCTTACAGAGGGAAATGTAATGGACATTAGATCAGCCAGAAAATCTTATAAGAACATGCAACAAGCAGCCATATGCAAATGAGACACAAAGGTGTGGGAGGGGTTAGTCATCACAGCAAAGGCTATGGATAGCCATCAGTTTTGGAACCTTGCAGTGAATGGTTCAGTAGGGGAAAGTGGAGAGGTGGAATTGACGTACAACCTGCAGTATGGGTTTCCCACTTTAGTAACCGGTATACATCATCGTCCGAACCACTTCAATATCTGCAGAGGGTGTGGCACTAATGGAAATTGCCTGGGGTAAGACTCCGTGCCCTGACGTGATCATGAGTGACCTCTATTTGCCAAATAGCGACTTTTGGACCACCTATATCAATGCCCTTTCAAATACGATTTTGGCAGGTGGAAGGATTCTGGAATCCTGGTGTCAGTCTGAGATAATTTCGATCTTCAAAAAGGGACACAGGGAGGTCCCTTCGAACTACTGACAAATAGGTCTCATTGATTGCCTGCCAAGGATTTTCTGCAGTCAACTCCTCCACAGGCTACATGACTGGATGGCGGAGAAAGACATCCTCTCAGACCTCCAGGCAGACTTTAGGCTGAGAGTGTGTACAGTGAACGGAGTCTTCCGGTTTTGTATCATCTTCTGGAAGATGGTCTCTATCGGAGGAGGCAGGCTTTATATCTTCTTCGTTGATTTGCAAACAGCCTTCGACCTCATCTCTAATGACACTTGTGGAGGACTTTGAGGAACATGGGAATTCCTGATAATCTGTTGGCTATCTTTGTGAGGCTTCATGAGCAAAACTGTCCAAGAGTTTGTTGGAGTAATGGAGGGGACCTGTCTGATACTATTAAAATACAAAGGGTAGACAGTCAGGAGTGTGTTTTGGCACCAACCCTTTTTTCATTTTATATCAATGAGATGGGGTTTTTGGATATGGAAGGGTACAATGCTCTGTGAATAGGAGGCTGGGAATTCTGGCCCTGCTGTTCGCAGACAACACACTTCAAATTTCTAAATCACCATCTGGCCTCCAGCACCTATTGAACTGATTCACTGATTTCTTGGGGGAATGGAGCTGAACTGGACCAAGACCAAATTTATGATCTTTAATCCCCCTAGAACAGTTTTTACTAAAATGAACATTGGTACCAAGTCTATTGAAAGAGTAACAGAGTTTACATAAGTGGGTGTCAAATTGACACACAAATTAATCTGGGAGGCTCAGATCCAGAAAACTGAACAATTACGCGTTTGTAATTGCAAGGAAACATAGACTTTCCTTGGTAAAAGCTGTTACTCCTGCTTTGCAAATGTATTCTGCAAAACCTCTGGGCTCTGCTATGTATGGGGCTCAGTTGTGGGGGGGATAGAAGGTGTAGGATCCTCGCCACGGCAGAAAACGGGTTCATGAGGGCTCGGTTGGGTGTCCCACAAGGTACACCATTGTTACCATTTCTTTTTACCTAGGTGTAGGGACATAGAAAGTAAACTCAGAATGTGGCCCCTGCTTTTTTGTTACCAGCTGTGGACAACGGAAGAACTTGCGTGTTAAAGGGTTGGCTTAAGAACCTTAATGGCCCAGGCAGCTGCTACTAAAATTCCCTGTTTGAATAACATTAAGAACCTACTGTCAAGTTTGGGCCTCTATAGGCTATGGCATACCCCAGATAAATTGAGAACTTTAAGCTCTCACTTAAGAGTATATATTGGCAGTGGGTACATCACAACACAATTTGCTCAATTAGACCAGGGGATGTAGTTGCTAGATTTTTAGAACACAAAAATGAGCTTAACTTTGAGCCTTTTATTGATTATTTGACCCCCCCCCAGGTAAACAAACAATTCATTGAGTGTCGGTATGGCATGCTGAATTAATATCATGGCTTTTACAAGTAAATGGTCTAAAGCTCTTGACCACACTGAATAGTGCCCAGTTTGTAGCTTAGGTGTTGAAACCTATGCTTACATATTCTTTTTTTGCTAGGGATACAAGCTCCAGCAGAAGAAATTGATAATTCCAATTTGTAGGTTGCTAGGGTGCCGTAGACATTTGAACGCTCTAAGAATAGTAAAGACTGGCACTAGTTTATTTGTTGTGCATTCTGTATCACGCCACTTTGTGGCGGTATGGTGCACTAGGACCAGAATGCTAGAAGGACGTGCACACTTATGATCTAAATATTCTCCCTAATGTATTATATGCATATGGGCTTTGGGATTACTGGTGATGTTATGTGGTCTTATGAATAAGCCTAGACCAAGCCATGCAATTAATTGGGAGCAATCTATGCCTCTCGATACCCTGTGTGGAATGAATTGTAACTATAGAGTTGTGATATTAAGCTGAGGATTCCACACTACAATGTTTTAGCTCCGTGTGATTAACGCTATCATAGTGGACCGTATAAGAGGGTTTGTTGACTATAATACACTGAATGAATTTGTCCTTTAAACCTATCTCCTGATCAATGTAACCCGCCAGAAGCTGGTTCAAAGTTAGGATTATTGAAATGCACAGTGCACTTTAATGTGAGATGATTGGTGCAGTGTAAAGGTTTTTTTGTATGCAGCACTTTTATGATCGCATTGACTGAAATAAAGTTGATGATGATGATACTGAAATGATGATAGCTCCTCTCACTCATAATGAAGTCTCACCAGGTGAAGAAACCTCTAAATGTCTATCTCTTCTCCTTTTGGATGCATGGCTGCAGTACATTGTGGCGCCATGGCCATGTGCCATCAAAATTCAAAAATTACCTTTTATAGAATCCATTTAATGGAGCATAAAGCATATCTAGTTGTTTACATAAATGATTGCTTTAATGTGTACAGAGTATTGAACCTTTGAAGTTCTAATCTATGTTCAGTGTTTAAGTAACAACATCTGGCACATTCCCAATTTTATTGCATGTTGTTTATGGACTTTGCATTGCATCTGACCTTAGCTGACCTCATGGGCCTCAAATGTAAGGAATTACAAGTGGGGCACGTAGAACCAATATGAAAGAAGTCTGAGGTGCTTCCTGCCTCATTGTTTGACCAACTTTAAACAGGTGTCAGTCCTCCTTCCCACCCAGCCAGATATCCCACCATGGAACGTGCTTACATTGCAGGGAGTGCAAGTTGGCTTTCAGGATGTCAGTCAGTGGTGTCCTGCTGTTGGTTGTTGCACAGTTCCCAGCAGGGCCTTGTGCTCCCCAAAGCAGTACCCAGTGTCAGCCATCTTGTCAGTTCTTTTCCACTCCCTGTGATGTGAGCAAGGTTCAGAGTGGTGTTGATGGGCCAATTGTGAGGGTGACCAATATCTGTGACTACAACTCCCATCATGCTATTGGCTACACTCACTTCACCAGCATACACAGAATTCCTTCCTTTCAGTGAGCTTCCCTGTGAGGTGGTGTTCTAGTGGTGGCAAAATATCTGACTGTGTTTGTTGTTTAGATTTGTGCCACTGCCTTGCTCTATTTGTTGTTATGTTTGTACATGTCATGACACAGTTACATATCACTATGAGATGGCATGTATTGTGTTTATCTGACTAACATACACATCTTGGGATGATTATCTTTTGGTTGCTGTGGATTTGCTAAGGGTGCATGGCTTGATGTGATGTGTGTGTATTGTCACACAATATTGGGTATATTGGTTGTGTACTCACCAGGCTCTGGGATGTTTGATAGTCCATGTATGCTCTCTGGTGGTAGGATGGCCCGCACCTTCTCCTCCCAGGGCCTGAGGTATTCTGGTTTGGCAGGAGGGCCACTGCCGGTGCGATGAGTCAAGGCGTAATCCTTCTTGAGTAGGGCCTTGACCCTCCTGTGCACATCATACCACCTGTTCTGGATGTCTTCCTTTGTGCGCAAACATGGTGATTGTGCGTTCACCATGTCGACGATCCTCTCCCACATCTTGGTTTTCTGCGACATGGGGGTCTGTTGGACCAATGTACCAAACAACTGTGGCTCTACCCTGAGGATCTCATCTACCAGGACTTCCAATTCACTGTCTAGGAACTTTGGATTCTTCTTTGGGGGCATGGTGATGGGTGGTGGTGGGGATTGATGTGTGTGTGAGTGTGCAAGTGAGGGTGGGTGAGTGTAGGTTTTGCTGGGTGTATGTGAGGGTGCTATTTGTGACGTGCTAATGGTGTGTGGCTTGTGTGATGGATGAGTTGTGAGTGTGTCTGTGGTTGCTGTCTGATGGTGTTCTGTGCTGGCAGGTCAGTTGAATTTGCAAAGGATCATGGTAGGGATTTGTGGCCTTTATATGGGTGGAGTTGGGGGTGTGTCTTTGTTCCATGTTTTTCCCCCAGTATTTATTGGCTTTGTCATTGCTTGTTTGGCCCTTTTTTTTGTATTTTTTCCTTTGTATTTTTTGGGCATGTAGGAGACGTTCTTCTGACCGAGTCGGACGCTGCAGTTGTCTTGTGTGAGCTTCTCCGAGTCTTTCACGCTGTCTTTCTGCTGGGTTTCATGTGCGGCGTACACGTCGGTCGCGGAGTATTGGGTTGCTTCAGCTGGGTTTTGTATGCGTGTCGGTCGTACGGCTTGGGCTCCGTGCGACTCGATCTGGTTTTACACGCATTGCATCGTACTGCGCGGGTCGGAGTTCGCGGGTACGTTTCTGTCGGGTTCATTCCTGGTGTGTGTCGTTCGGTTCGATTTGCGTAGTTTCCCGGCCGGATAGCTTGTTTCCGTGCAGTTCGGTCGTTCGGCTTGTGTTCCATACGAGTCGGTCGTGATTCACATGCATTTCATCATACTACGCAGGTCGGGCAGCGCCGGTACGTGTCGGTCGGACTATATTCCCGTACCGAGTCGGTCGGTATGTTTTCCGGACCGAATCGGAATCGGCCCCTTAGTCTGCCAACAAATCACATTATGTTGTATGTGCATACGGATCTCCGGGCACAAGCCAAGAACCAACTGAGACACAAAAAATACCATATATTCAATTTCAGGGCTCTCTTGGCCACTGTGCTGTTTAAACACTTGTCTTTTACGCTGCTGTAGCATGACTTTTTGTCACGCTACGGCGGCGTAAAATATGCGACACACTGAGCCATATTTACAAAGTGACAAATCTAGGCAGATGTGTCACTTTGTAAACCCCTGTGCTACACTATCCCTCTGTCAGCTATAACGTATGCAGGGTGGGTATTCCCAAGCAAAAAAGACTCGTAGTAGTGGCGCAGTGAAATCTATGAGATTTCACTATGCCACTTCTTGGACGCCACTACGTCAAATCCTTATGACTGCTTCACAGCAGGCATAAGGAGTGACGCAGGTCCCTTCACATGGGGCTTGCCCCATGTGAAAGGACACATTGCTGGAGTTGCGTCTGTTTTCAGACACACCCGAGCAATGCGCTACTTTTGCCCCTACAGATACATCAGGAATACTGACGTGTCTGTAAATCCTTGCGACATGGAGCACTGTACAGTAAATACGGCACATTCATGGTGTCGCAAGGATGGCAGACTGAAGAGTGTTGCATCGTTGTTTTCACGCAGCAATGCAACACATTTCATAAATGAGGTCCAATGAGTTTAAAGAGTGCTATGCTAGGCCTCCACAATCTCCATTAGCCTATTGAATATAGAGCTTCACACTATGCAAAAGCTTGTGGTGCATAGTGTGAAATGCATCCAGTGTATTCAGGAGTCAGACATTATTCTTGAAAGTAATAAACTGTTCATTAAACTTCCTTATTCAGTAGCATTTGTCAACAATTGCAATATATTAAAGTTCCCCTTTATGTTTGATCAGGAAGAAAGACAGGTCCACAAAGTCTGAGGCAACTTAAGACTGACCATTGTATTATTTGGCAGCTCTGATTTAAACATTTCTCTTACCAGCTTCAATCTTTGAATTGTATACATTTTTAGATGGAGAAATAATGCTCCAGTACTCTGTGGGAAATATTAAGGTATACATTTAATGACCGCTGTCTAATGTACCAGCTGTTACATAATTCTCCTAATGTCTTTCATGCCCCTTTAAAAAAAAATGAATAAAAGCATAATAGAAAGAAACTTCTGTTAATATGCCAAGCTACTATCCCTCAAATTATTCCTGAACTCCTGCAACACATCCTTCACAAACATATTTTTTTCCTTTTGCAAAAACACTGGAAGTCCAGACACAACAACAGTCTGCTTTTACTAAATGTCTGTAAGTATTCATTTTCCACATCATTTCTTAGGGGCATATTAGCAAGAACATGCGAAAAATATTGCAAACCTTGCTTAGCGCGCCTTTTTTTATCGCCGGCTATCGCTGGATATTACCGCGGAAATAACATGCTATTAGCAAGGTTTATCTCCATTGCGATAAAATATCCAGCAATAGCGGCGAAACCCAGCTTTAACGCGAGAAATCCAGCGATAAAATCCTATCGCTAAATCTGGGGACTTAACCTTACAATCCACCTCCCATTGACTTTCATTGCTAAGTCATGTTTTTATCAGTTCTAAAAAACAAGCGCTAATCGGGGTTAGCGCGCGTTTTTTTATCGCTTCAGCGGGTATTGCTAATAGGCGATAGGTATGTAAGCGACTGTTTTCTGTCGCTTTTAGTTGGGAACGCCTAGCTTGCATGTCATTAGCGATAATTATCGCTGACATGCAAGGCGATGTAATACCCGGCCACTATCGCCTGAAAGCTGTTGCTAACGCCTGTTAGCGACAGCTTGCTAATAGGGTGTTAAAAATATCGCCGCTTTAGCGGCAAAAGTGCCGCTAAAGCGGCGATAAGGCCCTTGATAATATGCCCTTAGTATTTAACTTTTTCCACCTTTTTACCAAAAAACCTACTATATCAGATTCTCCCTGAAACATGCTAATCAAGCTTTTTTGGGGAAGTTTCATGAAGAGGCTAGCAATGTGCTGCATAAATTTATCCTTCCACAAAAGGTCTTAAAATATTACAATTTTGTGAAATGCTGTTTTCATGATTATGTCAATTACATTAGTGAAATAAAGATTGTCCAGCTGTCAATTTATCACTCAGTGTTACATCAGTAAAACGTGTTAATAAAGCAAATGGAATACCCTAGTTACTTACAGTCAATTTTCAATACTCCATGTACACACCTTCCTCATCCTCATCTCTACACTTTGAGGCAGTCTGCATCAAGACCAACACCCTAACATCTGAAAAGTACTTCTTAGCCTAAATCACAGATTGACAGTCTATCTTTTCCTTGTACCCTTTCCCTGAAACCCTGACGTTCACAGCTGGTAACACTCAGGCATCCTGTTTGAGAAAGTCAAGATGGAAGGGAGGGAAAAAAGATGGAATAGTATGACGAAGTCCTGAAATAGTAGTAACGGAGATTGCCAGTAAGTAGTCAAGCCACTACCTCCGACTTCCTCATTGCTGTCCTGATGATGTTGGTAGCATAGACCATCCTACTCAAGTACCCCATAAAGAGAGATACAAAACACAAAAAATCCTAAATACTGCAACCCATTGTGAATACATTTCCAAAGAGTGCCATAAACATGCATCCAAGGACAGACCACACTCAGACCGATTCTGCCAAAAGACCCATCTAGAAGGAAGGAAGTAGATAAACATGAATGAAACCCAAAAGCTTTCTTAGAGGACTAGGCTGTCAAACTACACATCTGATCCATAAACACTCCATTACTTATAGCCCAAGAGAAAGCCATACCTTGAGTAGAATGCCCTTGGGTGCCACATGAGTGTCTAACCTGCAAGATATCTTAAGGCCTAGCATTTTCCAACTGAATTAACCAGTTGATAATGGCCGCAGAAGCATTCATACACTTACACCTCAGACTTCCTAAAGGAACAAATGTACTGCAGATACACCAAAAGGACCCTTCCACTAGTTTTCAGCTCCATTACCTTAGCATAATTTGGATCAGGAATAAAGTTAGCAGCAAACTGTCCAGCCTGCTTGGAAAAGAAAGGCAACCTTAAGGATAAATCTTAGTGCATGATGTAGAACCACTTTATTTAGAAGAACTTCCATGTAAAGTGGGGAACTCTACCATCCCCAATTCCCCGATACTCACCAAGAAAAGGACAAATATGTCGTCACCAAATTCATCTGCTAGAAGATGATCACACAAAGGATTGTGAAGCTAAAATCCCAAATCTACCAGCTAACCAGCAGTTCTAAATGGCCTGAAATGTAACCACTGGGCTTGTTTAGCAACAACTAGCTACTCAGAAATGATAGCCTTATATGCCCAAGAGAAAACCACATGCCATAAGCACTTACATGCACTCTTGTACCTATTGCCATAGATTGTAGTCGCCCATCAGTGCAAACCAGAACATCGTGGCTAGTAAAACTGCCATAAGTTCCAATCAGTTGAAAGACTGAATATCCTTTACACTCTTCCACATTTCCTGGATAGGTCTCTCTAAAAATGCCCTCCACCCTAGATGAGTGTTATCCATTGCAAACTCAGAGCCAATGACACCCATCACAAGGTGTGTTTGTCTACCAACCATTAAGGATTGAAGGACAGGAGTCCCGCCCCTCAGAGACAGACACATTTCCCAATACCATCTGGAATGCAGCACCAGTTAATTGTACGTCCTAGGAGGGCTGAAGATTAGACATTTCCTCTATAGGCATGTACTGCTGAAGTATGCTGTGTCTGACCTTAGGTAGAGATGATGACCAAATTAACCAGTCATTTATCTAGAAGAACACTCTTTTCAACACAGGGTCAACTACCTAGGTGAACATCCTCGGAAAAACAGGCTAACCAGAATCAGAATCAGAATCAGAATCAGAATGCACTTTATTGTTTAGTTAGTTAAAACCCTAAAAATGTACCAGTAAAACTGAGTGAATTACACTATTAAAATATACATGTTAAAAGTTTTGGTTTGCGACAATGCCATAATTACACAATTAAAGTATACATATTAAAAATTGTGGTTTGCACTAGTGCAATAGAATGGAGGGAAGAGGTAGGTATTCGATTTTGTGAGGCGTAATCTCAAAGGTGCTATTTGGCTTTTCCCCTCAGTCCGTGTTTTGGTAATTTCTCGTACAGGATTAAGAACTTTACTAAGTTGCAGTTAAGCTGTGGGTCGTTTTGGATTGAGACATTTTAATATTGCAGATCTACAGCTGTGAATGCCCCTTGTGTTGAATAGTTTTTTCAGTAGTAAGCGACGGTATGGATTTAAGGCTGGGCAGATACATGTTAGGTGGATGAAGTCCTGTTTTGGCTCACCACAAAGACTACATTACTTTGGGCCCTTATATTGCCAGCTTGGTTGGTCTGCGTTAAATGGTAATGATCCAAAACGTAATGCTAGAAACTTTGTTTAAGTAGGGGGAGTAAGTCAGACCCAAGTATGTTGCCAGTTGCAGTTTTGTGTACGATTGCAGGACCATCCATGCATAGGCTAGCTTGCTTAGTCTGATTTTATCTTCCATTAGCGAGTGCTTTAATGCTGCTTTCTTCAATGTATGTTGAAAGGAAGAGAATGGTAAATTTGATTGCCAAAGACCTGTAGTGTTTGTGAGCTTTAAAGATGATTGTAAATACTTGGCATTAGAGGACTGGGGGTCATCGTCTAGTGCCCTCCAGAGCGAATTGTTGATTGGATTTTGTCGGTTGGTCCAAATTTTGTACCAGGTTTTTATTGTTATGTATCTTCTGTGTAGGTGCTGCTGCTGCAGCCCAAATTTAAGCTGGACCTATGCTGTTGAGGAGTTGTGGGGAAGGGAAAATACTGTTTTGTATGTCCATGTTTGCAGGCTAATCAGGATCGCCGCGTCTTTCTCATGCTGGACTTCACTAGCATAGGCCACAGTTGGCAGGAGCTTCGCTTTAATAACTGCTAGTAGTGGAGCAAACGATGGACCTTTTAAGCTCTTTGCAATTGAACAGAAGGCAAATATTAGTCCGTTTCCTTTTTTCATTAGGTTCTCATTGTGTTTTGAAAGGTTAATAGGTAATCTATGTGTACACCTAGGTATTTATAGCTACTAACCAGTTCCAGTTTTGTATTACTGATTTTGAATGGTAGTTGTTGCTGGGGGTGGCGACTTATAATCATAGCTTTTGTTTTAGTTGTAATATTTTCTAGCATATTTGCCTTGCCAAATTGCCCCAGTTCGTTAATCACCCTTTGCAGGCTTATTCTCGTGTGACTTAGTAGCACTATATCGTCAGCATAAGAAATGTGTGTGATAGGCAATGTGCCCAGGCATGGAGGGTGTGAGTTAACCGCATCTAACATTGGTGAGAGATCTGCCATAAAAATGTTGAACAGGTGTGGCGCTAAAACGCAGCCTTGTTTTAATCCAGCATTTGTGTACATTTTCCTGGTGAGCCTCTTTTTGTCAGCTATTTTAACTTGCATCCAAGTGTTTGTGTATAGTTGCATTATTGCTCTGAGTATTGGTCCCGGAAGACCCCACTGCTTCAGTTTGGGCCATAAAAGGCCTCTGTTGACTCAGTCAAATGCCGCTTTAAAGTTTATGAAACATAGATACAGATTTTTCGTAGACTCTTGTCTGCCATTAGGCATAGGGTAAGGATACTTGTGGTAGTGCCAGCACCCCTACGGAATCCAGACTGGTTGACAGGGATTTTGTTGTTATTCTCGTACCAGTCTACCAAGTCAGTGAGAATCAGTGAAGCATAGTATTTTGCTTCTGAGTCTATTTGGGAGATCATTCAGTAGTTGGCTGGATCGGTTCGATCCCCTCCTTTGTGCACTGGGTTAATTAGTGAGCCTCTCCAACTCTCCAGAAGTCTGTTTGTACTGCCCACCTAACGGAACAGGCGGGACAATGGGACAGCCCAAAAATTAGGATCCAGTTTGTAGATTGCTTGAGGTATACCTTTTGGACCTGGTGCCCCGTCTAGTCTGCCCGTGCTTATAACCTTGGATGTTTTATCTACTGAGTATTAAGTTGGTGGTTGCTCTGATGCCATTGTGCTCTCCGGAAAACTTCCTTGTTCGTTAGGGGTCATATCTGTTAAGTGTGCTAGGTTAGTCTGATTTGTTAGGCCAGTTGATTCTGTGGATAATGTGTGTGCAGTTAGGTTTATTGGCATTTACTGTGTTGTCATACTGTGGTCCTTGACTGGGGAGTAGTTAGGTGTTTCCAGACCTTCAACCCTTTTATCAATTGCTATGGAAAAAGTGGAGATTAAGTAATGTGTCCAGGCTGACTCTGTGACGCAGGCGACATTTATTACCTTTGGGTATCTTGTGAGGTCGTTTACTAGCTCCCAGAAGGCTTTGGCATTCGATTGTTTAGCATTGAATAAAAGTGTGGACCAAAAGTTGTCTAGTTGGGTCCTTTTGTCTTCCCAGATTTGTTTTTTGTACTGCTTCGTGAGTTTTTTTTAATTTGTTCCCATGTGGTTTTAGGTACTGTGGTCCCCCTTGTGGATCTGATTGAACCTTTTATATTTTTTCTTAGGCTCCTGGCTATTCTACCCAGCTGTTTTTGTTGGCTGTCCATCGCGCTTCTGTGCGGGTTTGTTATCGGTGCTTCCTTTAGTAGGTTTGTTAGCAAGGTAGCCCAGGCTTCTACCAGCGAGCCCTCCTGTGGGTCGTAAATTGTTATCAGTTCCTTTGCCCTCAAGACTATTATGGGGAGTGAATTGCTTGTCCATCTTAAGCGTTTGAGGTTAATCGTTGTTATTGACCCTGCCTCAGGTAGTGCTTTTGTGTGTCTTGGAAAGGAAGTTGTCAATTCGAGGTGCTGGTACGAATGGTCACTTTCGATGGTGTATTTGACTGAAAATGTCTTTGTTTGTGGAAGCAGCAGCAGGTTGAGGATTGTGTAATCTATTATTGAGAGGGCATTTGGGGCCGTGATATGTGCAGATCGGGAACTGTCCTGTTCAGTTCGCCCATTTAGTACTCTCATCCCTAGATGTTCTAGGTCTGTCACTAGTTTCTGTCCACTTGAGTCATGTCGTTTGAGAGTTGGATGGTCTTGAAGGTTGTACTGCCCATATTGCATTTGCTGCTGTTATGTTGTCGTCTTCCTCTGGTGTGTATATTAAGTTTGAGTTAAAATCACCAGTTACTATTATTTCCCATGCTGGATGTTCAAACCTTATTTCGGTTATTGCAGTTATCAGTTTATTAAATAGAGCTTTTTTAATCTCTTGTTTCGGGTGTGCGTAAACATTGATAAGAATGATGGTGCTTGCCACTTTGTTGGGTCCCACGTCCATTTTTATTATTTGCATGTCTGTTGTTGTGGCGGACAATTGGTCAGATGTGAAGTTTAGTGGGGAAGAGATGTAAACGGCAAGGCTGCCCTTTGGTCTACCGTATCGTTGAGGTCTTGTTGCATTCACGTGGTGGAGAATGAATCCTACAACCTGGACTGGGGTAATCAACCTTGTCTCTTGAAGAGCTACTATTTCATCGTTTTTCCAGTGATCCGGTGGTGAGTTGTCCTGCTGTTCATGCTTTGCGCCTGCTATGTTCCATGACAAGAGGTTTAGTGACGAGTGCTGAGATGTTCTGCATTTGTTCGTCAGTCATTCTTGTCGTGTGTCCCCCCTGGACCTGCATTGTTCTGGGTGGATCATGTCTTGTATCTTTGATTTTGGTTCCTTGTTTCCCTGTTTACCTCTTGCACTTTGTAATACTGAGTGTACTGGGGTTGCGCCGAAATTGTCAAGCCTAGTATTGTACAGGTGTAGCAGGGGTAGAGGGTAGCGTTGCTTTGGGGGCTTTGACAGTGTTATACCCCATGTCTCAAACTGCGGAGCTGCATTTAGAATTAGTGAAACGGTCTCTGCGATCTTCCAGGTTGAGAGTGTTTTTTCGTTACGGATGTTATCCCCCTGATTTATGAACTCAATTGTTAACAGATCAGACGAGGATAGATGGTTTAACATTGGGATGGCTGCCATTAGGTTCAGGGCATTTCCTCTGTTTAGATAATCTTGTGGCACTTGTGAAATATACTGTGGAATTAACAGAATCTGATTGGTTAGATTTTTTGTTAGCTCATCGGTTCCTAACTGTGGTGCGGGAAGTGGACGGGAGGGTCTTGGTTTTCAGGTTGTTGATTTGGCTCTTGATACTTCGTGTTACTGTGGTGTAAATATATGTTTATCAGTATTCTCTCATTCTGTTCTATATTTGGTTGGAAGCATCTCTGTAATGTAACTTCCTTTCTCCTCTGTGTAGGTTGGTGCTTTCGTTGGGATTTGGTGAGCCTATCGCCAGTCGTTTGTGAGAAATTTGTTCGTCTTTTGTGGACTTTGCTATTTGCTGGCATGATTTTGCCAAGCCTAGGTAATTTTTATTCTTATTGTCCCCAGTTATGTTTACATTGCTCAAGATGGGCCGTGTTGTACTGTCTGTGGGCTTTGTTGTTTCCATTTGAGTTGTCTTTGTCCAGGGCACTTCTCATTTGTTTTGATTTGGCCATTTGTTCCCATAGGTTCTACTGATGAGGAGTCTGATAAGTACACCATCATGAAATTCTCGTTGGAGTTTTTCATTTGTTTTCTTCCATGTGTCCTCGATTTATTACAGGGGTGATTTTTTATTTTTTTTGGCATTGAGATCGAAAATTGGATAGATTCTGTTCACCAGTTGATCTGTCTTTTTATTGCACTGTTGATGCTTTCTGGCCTTCCTGGCATGTTTCCTCTGTCTTTTTGTTTGAAGTAGGACTAGTGTATTGGTGGTGTTTGTCTTGGCAATTTGTTGATTGCTCAGTTGAGACTCGGTTTGTGTCGACTGGGATGTTAGATGGAGGTGATAGAGGTTCTGTAGTGGATATTTTATCGTATTTTTCTAGTGCTTGCATTAGTTTACCAGTCACCAGGGTGTTGTTATTTTCAGTTTTTGATGAATCTAAGGGTTTTGATATTTTTTCCCATTTAGTGACTCAATCATCACTGTACTGTGTGGCACTGGTGTCTGGTAAGTCTGTTTGCCCTCTTTTAAAATGCTCATTAAGATAGTTGGTACTTCACTTAGTTTGTCGACAATTGGACCACACGCACAGTGAGTTGCTGGCATAGAAGTGGGTGTATCATTTTTCAAAGTTATTAGTCCCGCCAATGTGTAGAGATTTGAATTTATGCCAGAGATATGTGCTGTTATGATGTTCATCAAATTTATCTGAATGTCAAGTTTGTCTGACTGCATATTAAGAACACTGATTCAGGTTTGTAATGTGTTTATTAGGGTAGTGTGCAGGTTTAAAAGGCCTTCCACTTTTATGTCTGTTTTGTCATCCTTTTCCTTTGACTGTTGGATGGAAATGTCCTTTATGAGCCCAGCTCTGTTAAACGTACCATCAATGCAGAGTGCTTTGCTGTTCGTTGTTTATTTTATTTTTGTATATTGCATTCATGTCATCCCTGTTTGTCAGTTCAAGGGAGCTCGATATTTCTATTATTGTTTGTTGCCGGGTTTCCAGTTAGCTTATCGGTGGAATATTGATTTTTGTGTTGTCTGGGATCTTTGTGATGATTTCCATTGCCTGAATTAAATCCATATTTTTGGCATTGAGATTGATTCAAGCCAGGAATCATTGAGTTTTTCCACACTATGATTGTCCTCCTGGGTGTTTTCTTTCACAGTTTCCAGCCTTGGGTTGGAGTGGGTTACGTATCTGGTATGCACTTGGGCGTAGGTGACTATCCTTTTGTTGCTAATGTGGTTTATTATTGCATTCTTCTGCTGGGTGTCAGTTGCCGTTAAGTTCGGATTTGTTGTGTGATTTAGGTCCCTTTCGGTTGCTATTGGACTCTGCTCTACACTGAGAATTGCATCCTCATCCAGTGAGGTGCCGCACTTTTGCGGTGTCAGAGGATTGGGGAGGACTGACATTTTGTCTGATGTTGAATTGATGGCCACGGTTGGGTCCTTTAAGAAGGCGGATTTCCCACTATGATTCATTGTTACGAAGATTGAATGTATTGGTGATATTAGATTTGCACCAAGAGTTTGAGGTGGTTTTGACATGCTTGCCCGGAGGATTTTGGCACTTTTTGACATTTGCTTTTGTTTTAGATTTCTTTGGGCCGGTTATTTCCCAATCTTCCTCGATCTCTTTTTCCTGATGTCGTATTAAGTAGGTAATCTGTTTGAGTCACGGTCCACTGGTTGTTCCTCAGGTTGCCTCTCTGTTATTTATTTGTTTGGTTGTTTCTTGAGCGAATTGACATATCGTGCTGTTCTAGCTGTCCTTTGCAATTCGATGTTCTTCTTGGTGTTACCTGTGCGCGTACGTCTGTTCGCTGGCTCACCAGGCCATTCGCAAGCCGCACCCAGACCTGGCAGGGTCGCTTCTGCGGAGGCCCGGCTCACACTTGGCGGACGGTAGCGCTACTGCCACACTCGTGCCCAGGTCTTGGTGCCTGTGTCACCAATGGTCGGCCAGCAACTGGTCTGAGGGATTAAAGGTGACTGAATGCAACCCACTGTCTCTTACACCGATGCTCCCTGAACTGCTGTTTTTAGGGGTGCTGCTCAGAACTGACCCCTTACCCTGGTGAAGTGGAAGTTGAAAGAAAGTGGGATTGAGGCTGGGTAAGAGGTAGATGGAGTGAGACCAGGCCAACTGAACTTGAAGCTGCGTGGGACAGCGGGTCAGGAAGACTGCACCACTCTCAGTGTTCGTCTGCCCCCAGGTCGAAGGGACGGGGCTAGTCAGAGTTGGATGGCCTGTCAGATTGAGTGGGTGAGTTTCCCTGCTGTTGCAGAGCTGAATATGACACTGTTTGATTTGTTTGGGCAGGTGTGCATGTAGCCAAAGTGAAAGGGAAGGAGTGAGTGGGGCTGAAAGGGAGCTGTGCTAGACTGGGGGGATGGCGGCTCTCAGTGGAGTGCAAGCTGCACCGGCCTAGTGCCGGCTGCTTCCGCACAGCCGCAGGATTTGCTCTCTGGCTTCTAGCCTCACCTGTTATGTTCAGTCATGCACCCCGGACTCACCAGAGTGGAGTGGCTGTGAAAGAGGCGCCGGCTGCATGTGTGTGCAGGCCCGTGTTGTTCAATTTGACTTCCCGGCACGGCTTGCTTGCCACTTTCTACCGGCCGGCTTCCTCTGAGGGATCTATGGGCCAATGAGCTACGCAGCCCACTTGCGGCCAACCAGGCCCAGCACTCGGCATCAGCAACTGGCACCCGGCCACCGGATCAGCGCGGCACTTGGCGGATCACACAGCCGCTCACAACCGCTGACTGCTGACTGCTCACTGTCGTCACCTGCTCCGCCTCGTCATGAGAGGAGGATCTGGCTTCCGTCAACTTCCGAATCACCAACCAATTGTTGAAAAAGTAATCTACAGGCTAACCAAATGGCAAAGCTTCAAAATGATAATGCTCTATGTACACTCATCTGCCTTGAGATGGAATAACATAATATAACGTATATTTGTAAAGAGCACGTTCACCCAAGGGTATCTTGGCGCTCAGTAACAGATGTTTATAGTTACCCAACTCAATGGTACTCACTTTATCGACCTCAGAAGGATGAAAGACTGAGTGGACCCGCCGGGATTTGAACCTGTGATAATGAGGTAACGCCCAGGTCCCTATAGTGGGCACATTAGTCCACCTAGCCACCAGACCCGGTTTATCCAGAGCATGGAGGTATACATTGCTCAAGATAAATAAAGTCCAGAGATCAACTAGGGGGGTGAAGAGAATAGCGGAGTGAAGGGAAATCACCCACGAGACTTGTGAGCCATGGCCTTGTTGAACTCCTCTTGTTCTCTTGTGAATTTGAAATCTCCAGACAAGATTGACATCAAAAACAAAATGGAATAACATCTGTACCTGCCTTCACAGTGTGATAGGGCAGATTGAACTCAGAAAGCAGATACCAACTGGAATAACCCCTGAATTGACTGGGTACTGGAGTATAAGAGTCTCTCAGAATTGTGCCAGGTAGAGGAAGGTCGGATTCAAGGATATATCTCGAGGAGACAACTTCACAGCCCCACAGATCCTGCACATAATTCTATCATGAGAAAACCCCCAAACAACCTTCCACCAGCATGTCTGTGGCAGGGCAGTTGACACCAGGATGGAAAGTGGTTTCCAACTGCAAGAGGCTGAAATTGTCTTAGAAGGGGTGGCCCAAACCCAGCTTCTCCAACAAAAAGGCTAGCATAACAGCCTCCATACCTCCATCCAATAGTGTTGTCTAGGTGCAATATAAGCTCTTGAAGCAGTCACAATAGACCATATCCCATTAACAGGTCACATATGATAGGAACATTGGGGCCAATTCCGATTCGGGCCGGAAATCTCTCCGACCAAGCCGGACCCGGAGAGATTTCCTACCGAATCGGACTCTAGCAGTCCGACTGAACGAGTACGATGCGCACGTATGCTATCGGACTCGATTCGGTTGGACTCCCATTGAAGTCAATGGGAGCCAGTCGTACGACGCGTACACAGGCTCGCATTGACTCAATGGGCACAACGCGAACAAGGGCGCCCCCTACAGCGTGTTCGCGTCGATGCGGGTCGCGCCGTACATGCACGTGTAGGGGGGACCCATGTGTCCCCCCTGTGTGCGACTCGCGCGGCTACGCTTCCAGGGGGTCCGACACGGACCCCCAAAGTGTGGCTCCGACAGCTCCTTGGAGCCGGACTGCGCGAGTCGGTCGGAGTGGTCGCAATGCGCATCGTACTTACCCGGCCGGGGAACGTCTCCATAGCGCGGTGCGAGTCGTCCCCGCGCGAGTCGGTCGGAGCGGTCGGGTCCTGCGTACGAGTCGGTCGGAGATTTCGCGAGCGCACGCATCGTACTCGCTCGCCCGGACGCACGTACGATTCGGTCGGGAAATAGGGCTCCGAATCGGATCCGGTAAAGCCGAATCCGATTCGGAGCCCTGCCGGCCGAGATCGGAATCGGCCCCATTGTGTCTAGTTTCATGGATGCCAGAGGATAATTGCAGCCCACACCTACCTGCATAGTAGCATAGAGTGCTCAGAACCTGTCAAGGGGGTTTGAACAACAATGTTGGTATACAGACCTACTCTGATGATATAGGTCATTATGGACAAAGAATGTTAAGGGTCAACATTCTGGTCCCCATTGTCCTGGGGTGAAGCCATCCCTGAAGTCAAGATCTGAACGAACCGCCAGGCATGCAAGCATGAAGGGAATTTACTATGGCCGCAGATGGAGAAGGACATTCATTGTAAAACCCATGCATTCTGTATTTCTTGGAATAAATTAATGCAAATAAATGCAAATCTGGGATGAGCTAACAGTGTTTGTAAAGTTATAAGAACCAATGCCAATCACTTTCGTCAGGAACTGGATTAAAAGAGTGGTGATAATGAAGCTGAATAAATTGGTAAATGAATTAAGGATAGGTTATTAGACATTAGACTGTAACCTATGGACGAAATTCTTCCTTTCTCTCCTTCTGACTTTTAGGTACTCTGATCTGTAGAGTTTCATTTGCCTCTTATTAGTTTCGCTCAACAAACAGCACCTGAGTGATCAAGGCACTATCTGTCCCTGCCAATAGAGATCAGGCGTAAACCAGCAATATGATATCTCTTGGACTGAAATGTTAGTTTGTAAGTCATTTTTTAAAATATTTTTTTATTTTGTGAAGTGTTCTTGAGCACAGACCAAGCCAGAGTTGGCAATATGACATAAATTCACCCAGTAGATACACGTTTGTTTATGATAATAATAATAATAATAATAATAATAATAATAATAATAATAATAATAACCACAACTGTTGTTTTTGTTGTTTTAGTATTATTAATAATAATATCACTCTGAAAGGTGATATGAAAGTTTGTATTTTTATGCTTGTATTTATCAGTGTATTTTATGTCTTCTGTACTTATATGATTTATTGTGTTTAAATCGAATAAATTATTTTCGATTGATTGAATTCTTTTTGGGCATCCTGCAATAGTTGATAATATTTTTCAACACTGCAGCAAAACACAAACGTTTACCGTTTCTTTTTGGCTTAATATGAACTACGGCAACGCAACTTATAACTTTGTCATATTCAGTGCCGAACGCGGTTAGTACTGCAAAATTGTATGCTGAAATGAGGATTGCGCTGTCCATTACCTAATTGATCTGATTCCCTTTTTAAATACATTATTGTGAAAGCTGTGTTGGTGCAAACATTTCTCTTTTCTCCTCTTTGATTGTAAAGTTTGTATTATTTGTTCAATCTTTTAATTTCTAAATGACACATTATGATTTTTTGAGAGAGAACACTAGCAATTTGGTTGTCATTGATTGAAGCAAACCACAGCAGATTGAACAAGCAAGTAGCTACAGCTGTAATAATTTAAAAATTGAATCGTGAAGTCGTGAAAATGTCAGGAAATACTTTTGATAGATGCTTAAACATCAATTTCCAATAACTGGAGGCAAGACTAAGCACATAAAAATTCATAGCAGTGTATTACAGAAGTAGGTAAGAAAATGAACATTTAGGTACAGTGTTTTATTTTTCCTAAGAGTGTGGCTGTGATGTTGTTCATAATCACTCAATCTACTAGATTGTTTGCGTTTAATATTACTTTATGCTATGTAATTGCAAAACATCTTCTTTCAGTTGAATTTTATCTTACCATTCCTTCTACGTGTTATGCTGTTCAACTCTTGCGCTCCTGACACTTTCCAATTTTTTATATTTTATTCATCTTTATCACCATGCACCCACTATTGAGATCCTAGATTTACCCCAACATGGATAACTGTCTGTTTTTAACGACTGTAACGATGACAAATACATAACTGCATTTTCATTGGAAGCAACTATGGGGCATATTACCAAGTCCCTATCGCCACCACAACGTCACTTTTTGTGATGTTGTGGTGGCGATAGGGTCAGCGCCCTATTACCAAGGCAGCGTTAAACCACATAACGTGGCTAAAAGCCATGTTAAGTGGCTTAACGCTGCCTTGGTAATAGTCCCCCTTTCACGCTAAACTTAGGGGCCAATTCCGATCTCGGCCGGTAGGGCACCGAATCGGATTCGGCTTTACCGTATCCGATTCGGACGCCCTGTTTCCGACTGATTCGAACACCCGACCGCGCGAGCAAGTACGATGCGAGCGTACGCGAAATCCCCAACCGACACGTTCCCGGCTCCGAACCGCTCCGACCGACTCGTACGGACTCGACTCGCACCACGCAATGGAGACGTTCCCCGACCGGGCAAGTACGATGCGCGCCTCGAACAGTCCGACCGACTCGCGCCGTCCGGCTCAAAAGAGCAGTCGGAGCCGGACTTCGGGGGTCCGTGTCGGACCCCCCTGTACACGTAGCCGCGCGAGTCGCACACAGGGGGACCCATGGGCCCCCCTACACATGCATGTATGGCGCGAGTCGTACCGACGCGTACCCGCTGTAGGGGCGCCCTTGTTCGCGATGCACCCATTGAGTCAATGGGAGCCTGTGTACGCGTCGTACGACCGGCTCCCATTGACTTCAATGGGAGTCTGACCGAATCGAGTCCGATAGCATGCGTCCGCATCGTACTCGTTCGGTCGGACTGCTAGAGTCCGGTTCGGTCAGATATCTCTCCGAATCCGACTCGGTCGGAGGGATTTCCGGCCCGAATCGGAATCGGAATCGGCCCCTTAGCGTGAAAGGGGCGTGCAGTGGGTGTTGCGGTGGGCGTTCCACTGCAACACCCATTCACTTCGACGCTGCCACCTATTATCAAGAGAGGCGATAATAGGTGGCAGAGCCGAACTTAAGACCAGGAAAATCCTGGTTTTAAGGTGGCGATACGAGGAGAAATGCTTCATTTCTCCTTGTTTTTGCTTTTTCTATGTGTGCTGCCTTGTGCAGCACACATGGAAAAAGCAAAATGCCAAGGTATGTTAATGTACAAGAAGGTGTCCCTTCCTGTACATAAACAAACCTTTTTTTAAAATGCCATTTTGTAACTTACATGTGTGCTGCATGAAGCAGGTTACAAAATGGCATTTTAGGTTTGTTTATGTACAGGAAGGGACACCTTCCTGTACATAAACAAACCTCCCTGCTCGCAGACACCCTTGCACTCTGGTGCAAGGGTGCCTGCGTTGGCGTTAAGTCGTGAGACTTAGCGCCATCGCAGGGAGAAACGCCAGGCTGCACCATATCCTTGGTAATATGGTGCAGCCTTGCGTTTCCGATTTGGCGATGAGAGGCGTTAAGTCAAGGAGGCTAACGCCTCTCACCGCCACTTCCTAGATAATATGCCCCTAAATGTTTGTCGCGTCTCAGGTGTCACAGGCATTGTCGCACTTGGTGACACCTAAAAATTTAAAATCAATTTGTTTTATGTTTCCATATATATTAATAATGTATCTGGGTCACTCATTGTCTGTTGTGTATATGCAAGGGATTTAATACAGATGCAAAAAGCGTTTTTCTCAGCATCTAAATTCACTGACATTTACAGCACAGTTAAATCTGCCATAACACCATAATCGTTTTCGCGACATTTGTTTTGTAATTGTTGCTTCTTGCTTTTTATTTGTGTCATAAAATTGACCCGTTAAACAAATGTATACCATTTGTAATTCAGATTAGAGCAGCTTGGTATATGATGCAGATTACGTACAAAGGAACGTTT
Source organism: Calotriton arnoldi (assembly GCA_963921515.1). Taxonomy (NCBI): domain Eukaryota; kingdom Metazoa; phylum Chordata; class Amphibia; order Caudata; family Salamandridae; genus Calotriton; species Calotriton arnoldi. The sequence continues at coordinate 26,092 of CAWUFW010022709.1, read as the reverse complement.
TTAGAGGCTGAGTCTTTCTTGTTGACCATGGGGAAAGTCTGATTGCAGAGAATTGGCGGAAGGAGCGACAGTTATGTAACGACTGTTCCTCTCCTATCTGTTGCAATGATGTAGTCTACTAGCGGTGGTGTTTAAAAAGGAATCTTCCCTTTCTCGCCCGATGTGGGCACCAAGGTAAAACATTTAACGTACACTAGAGCTTTTAAGTTGTGTCTGGGCCCAGATTTCTAACTTCGGGGCTTAGCAAGATCTGTTAAGGGTCTCACTTGTGTTGCTTCAGTTTACATGTGGAAAGCTCAAGCCAATGTTGTAAATAGATATGAACAATGTCTTTTTGAAACTCGGGGTAATTTGTTGCTCCAGGAAATAAAAAATATCTTCAAAAGGGCCATGGGAAATGTTAATAGCAGCATTGTGTCATCTATAGGGTGCAGAGACAGAATATTGATGGAAAAATATCGACATGCAAGAATATCGAGGAAAGAATATCGATGGTGTAAAATATCGAGGTAAGTTTTTTCGATGTTAAAAATATCGATTTTATTGTGATTTAGAAATATCGAATTTGAAAATATCGATGGCAAAAATATCGATGTAAATAATATCGATTTAATGGTTTCTATTTTTTTTAATGTTCTATATTTTTTTTTGTAATTTTGTATTCGTAATTTTATAATGTTTAAATAATTTTTTTATGTTTAAATAATTCCTTTTTTTGTTTTAATCTAATTTTTAGGAGTGGGATGTTGGGTTTATAGGGGATAAGGGTGGGTAGTAATTTAAAAATGTTGTTTAAAAATTACAATTTTTTCACAATTTTTATATATTTTAGGAGCGGGATGTTGGATTTATAGGGGATAAGGGTGGGTAGTAATTTAAAAATGTTGTTGAAAAATTACTAGCATATTTAAATTTGTATATATTTTAGGAGCGGGATGTTGGGTTTATAGAGGGTAAGGGTGGAGAGTAATTTAAAAATATTGTGTTGAAAAAAAAATTACATTTTTATTTAACTTTAGGAGCAGGATATTGGGTTTATAGGGGATATGGGTGGGTAATAATTTAAAAATATTGTGGGGATTTTTATTTTAATTTTTAATAAATTTTAGGAGTGGGATATTGTGTTTATAGGGGATATGGGTGGTGAGTAATTTAAGAATGGTTGGATAAAAATACATTTTAAATAATAAAATAAGAAATATATAATTATTAATTTAAAATTATAGAATTGTAATTTTTTAATTGTGTAAATCTAGAAATTATTTATGTTGCAAAATATTTTATGTACATTTTGTGAAAGTTTTTGGTTTTTATTAAAATTTTTAATTTTTTTATAAATTTTAAAAATTATATTCATAAATTAGTATTTGTAAATAATGTTTTTATAAAATTAAGGGGCACATTACGATGGCGGGCGGATGCACCACCGCCGTGCTGGCGGATGCAAAAGCACCAGTTACCGCCGGCACGCAGCAGTCCACACGCCCGTCCAATTACGATGCGAAAAGTAGGCCAAACACCGCCGGCAAGCCAGCAACACCGTCCGCCATCAAAGTGCACCCGTACACGTAGCGGCGCAGCCCAACTGACACACACCGTCCGGCGAAACACGTCCCGCCCGGCGCATAAATTACGATGCCGCAAACAAACGGCTCCCATGGCCAAGAGATACCGTACGACAAACCGAAGCGGTAACACGGATGCCGAGCACGGACAACGAAGAAGCGGCTCCCCGAGCATGAATCCAGCACTGCAGGCCCTCCCCATGCTTCTGCTGATGCACCACCAAGGACGCAACGTACCGCGGAGACGCAGGTAGGCACACACACAACAAGTGCACGCAAACAGCGCACACAGTGCAAGGGCGGAAAAGCGGACAACCCCCACCAGCGCGTGTACACTACACATCCACCATTGCATCCACATATGACACACAGGCCAAATCGTAACATCGCGGAACACATGTGTACACACCACCTGGGACTAGGAACCAACCACCCCGTCACGGCCCCAAAGCGCCGATGACGCCGCCACACATGCGCACAACGCAGAGGCCAACCGCAGCGCTATGCATGCGTCGCACACAGACACAGGGACACAACCAAGCAGCACACACATCAGCCCCACCCCGAACGCACATGACACGTGACAGGCCTGCCACAGACATGTCCCCAACGCCCAATTCACGGACAACACCCAACGCCACACAACCGACGCACACATGTCAGTGAAGACACGCAACAGCAGGACACACCCCAGTGTAACAAACATGGCGTAGCACACAGCGGCGGCAACACCAACTAGGAGAAGCAGGGCCCCTTCGGGAAGAGGAACGCCAGTACCACACAGAAACACCCATACCACCCTGCACATATGAACAAGACATATAAAACGGAACACCAAAGAGCCCGGGGACCGACAACAGGTGGCCCAAGAATAACATTCACACACAAGGCCCAACGCAGAGCGGAAAGGCAGCCTGCCGCCCACACAAGGGAGAGCAGACAGCACTGAATGACCTTCCATTCCAACTCCGAAACCACAGCCCTACGACAGAAGCCGGTGAATACAGCCATTGTCCAAGAATAGACCAACACAGGCATGCCGAGGAGACCGACCACAGGGCAGATAGCGCATATCCCAGAAGCACACAACGGACGGGGAAGAAAGAAGAAAACACTCCCCATGTCGGCCACATGCAAGTTAATTGGAAGGAGTCACACATCACTGACCTTGAACTGTCTGAGAAGCATGTGGGAAGAGGGCCCGTGTCCTCCAAACAAGCCAACAGAACACAAGTCCTGTCTCCCTACGACTGCACAGAGCTCACAGCAACCTCGGAGCGTGCACATTGCAGACTGCACACACAGCCGGAGCACGCCACCTCAACGAACCGCTGCGAAATGGCAACCGCAACACACCTACCCAACTACGCCGAACAGCTCAAGCTGTACAAAACCAACCTGTTCCATACATTGGGATGCGATCTCCTGTCCCTGCTGAACGTAAGTTACCGACTGACTTACCGCATCACATTGTTCAGCTGCGTCATGCCCGTCTTCTACTGTCGGAGGTGTCCATACCAGCATCCCGTCGAGATATGCCTCTCCAACCCGGCATGTCTGAAGGCGGACCTGCTACCACTACTCCTCCCTCTGGACGCACACGACAGGGCCTGCTCTGCCTGGCGGGGCATGGCGTATGTGGCCAACATCGCACCCGCACTGAAATGGGACCACTGTGCCTCCACACGACGGATCATCGAGAACAGCTACATCGAATGTCACCCAGCATGCCCCATCATGGTCCTCCAAGGGACAACTTACGAACAACACCTTGACAGCCACCATCCGCTACATTGGCTGGCAAACATGTACACCACCAATGACATGGAAGCCCTGCTGGACGGCATCGCATACCTGACAACCTGTCAATTCGTCGGACCACAACGCAGGTTCCCCGAGTGACCTATGATGTCCAACCCCGCACCCATGCTTAGCTTCCGCACGGACTGGCCAGTCACCACCACAACAGCCATACCAAACGACCGGCAACTGTAACCACACCATCAACGACATCGCCATGACATCGGATATGACCGGGACATGCACACTGTTCCCCATCACATCCAGGAACACCGCATGCATCGTGGGAGGCAGTGGCATGGGCTCTGTGTATCGCACCCACATGGACGGAACTGCACGAACAACCAGGACACGACATGGATCCAGCGCCCATGGACACACACACCGCTCAGTGGACATGAATAGGTCGCCTGGAGTCTGTGGGTGCTGCACCCCTCCCACCCCCGCCCCGGGAATCCCATACCAGGACCGTTGCATGGACGACAAGTGCATACAACAACAACACGACCCCAGTGACTGTGACATGTCCAGTAACCACCACAGTGCAACAACAAGTGGCACGCCGCTGCATGCACGCAAGCACATGCCCTGATGTCATCTCACATGCACGCGTGCATGAGGAACAACCGCAGCAAACCTGTCACATGGAACTGAGATGGACTGTGCCCATGATGCCAAGCGGTCTGGTAGGCTACATGTATACCGTCTGTGTCAAAGTCCGCAGCTCCGCAGCTATACGTAAATGTACATTAGCACAGCCTTGGCCAAGCAGATGTCACTCTGAAGCCCACATCCCACATGCAACAGCCAATCACATGTAACCCCACACCCTATCCCATTTGCAATCATGCTCAGTATATCCTCAACATGTATTCCGCTGCCAGTAGTGTCCACTATACTGCATCACAGAGGACAGAAGACTCAATATAATGTTTGAAACCAAAACTGTCTCCGCTGACTCATTTCACAAGTACGAATGAGAGAGGATGAGAGTATGTGAAGTACACGGCAGTCGTGACATGACCATGTAGTCCACTGGTATTGGATGTCAACGCAAATGAGTAGCACTACTGTGGAAGACACACATGTGTCGTGTGAAGTCGTATGGACGCAGTGCTCAGGTGGGTGGGTGCGACGGGTAGATGCGCACATGCCAAGTTGGAGCACGCCGTGTTGGGAGGGGTCATGAACAGTACACCACGCTTCCCTGGGCATTGTGAGAGGACACCTGTCGGGGGGGAGTGAACACGTGTGTGCACAGCAGCCGGGCACACGTACAAAGCGGTACCTGGCGCACCTCAGCCCACCCTCTGTGGACAAGCTGGATCCTGTTGTGCGCCCGCCATGCCCCTTGACAAGGCACACACAGCCCCAGTCGACCAGGTGTAACCCCAACATAGTCAATCCGCACAGGCGATACAGGGCACGGGATGGCAGTGGAGCATGGTGTGTGAGAGGTCTCCTCGCGCTCCTCCTGGTCATATCACGCAGGCAATAGAACCTCAACGTCTAGCATGGCACAAGTCAAATGGAAGTGTAGGGGGACGCACCACAGCACGAGCAGCACTGACGTCACGGGAGGTGGCTCGCACCATCCCATCCATTGCCCATCATACCAACCACGCCACATGCCATTGCGACTAAGTGCAAGCGCGTGCGCCACCACCCCCGAGCCCTCCCCAGAGAGGCCAAAGAGTGAATGTGTGGGCCATCAGCCGCAGACGGACGCGGCCTGGCCGCAAGGGCAGCCACAGCCACTGGGTGTCGCAGGTGGCGGATCCGGAAGGCGAAGACTGTGATGCATAGTCCATGCAGGCCGGGTCTCCATTTGGGGCACCACGCAGGTGGACGGCGTCCCGCCACACATCATACCCTGAGACAGCCCACTCGTGCAACTGGACCCACACATACACTCCTTGCCCTCTCTGGTGCGAGCTTGGGGCTGCCTGTGCAGGCGCTAGCCTCGCAGGTGAGCATGCATATTGGGGGAGCGAGGGGAGGACATGAGGGCTGGGGCGAAGATGACTGTATCACTGTCAGTAAGTACAAGGGATGACCCAGATGTGGAAAGGAAGAGACGTGTCCCGTGTGTACTGCAACTAGTCGCCAATCCAACTACCCCCCATGTCCGGAATGTAAGCCCGCACCTAGGCCCGCCCATCCGCCACATCGAACATGCCACCAGCACGACAACCTTCCCATTCGAAACACTGACTGGGGGTGGCGACCAGTGTACAATCATGTGTAGCCTACCCACGCGTACATGTGGGCCCTCCATGATCCATGTCACCTGCGGCAAAGTCATGACATGCGCAATGAGGGAAGTGAGGAGAGCTGTCCGCCCCACGCGCAGAAGGTGCATCAGCTCCACAGACCCAGCAGCGAGTCCAGCAGGGGTCACATGTGCAGGGGCAGCTGTGCCTGGTGTGAAGGCACATGCATATAGACAGCACATCGACCAATGTGTAGTCTGCCCACATCTACAGTCCATCATCATGCGGACATAGGAATTGAACACAGGGCAACACATCTTCAGTTGGTGCACCCACCGTGACCAACAATGCGCAATCATCGACGTACCCGCCCTGTGCATGGCCCCCACCCAACGGAGGCACATCCAGTGCCACCATCCCACACACACAAGCCTTCCACGGAACATGCTGTGTCCAATGGTCAGTACAGAGTCAGCGCCCATCTGGTGGATCCTGAACAGGAGACACATGCACACACATGCCAGCTCCCACTATGTACGTCTGCCACCTGGCACGTGCAATGTAACCTCTCACCTGTGACGTGTGACTGCAAGCACACAGCCGTCTTGGCATGGGGCTGTCAATGTGGACACCTGTCAATGTTTCGGGAGGTGTGATCCGTACAGTGCTGTACATAGGGTGCAGTGCTGACACCTACTACTGTCTCATATCCCCTCGTGCCACAGATCCCACTTGTTTTGGCCGCTCAGCCTGTGCCCACATCGTCGTCGTCGTGTGCCATACTCTTCCAGCCGCGGAAGCAGTTCCATGCTCAGCAGACATTCATGTTGCCGTGGCGTTGCCGCTTGACGGATATGCAGTCAGTCCCCATCAGCACGCCCCGCAAGTCATTGGGGCCTAGATCCCCATGTGCATGCACATGGCAGTGGTTTGTATCACTAGCCATTGCCATTGTTGGGAGACCTGTGTAAGTGTATTGTGGCCGTGCCGTCCCAGCTTGACAGCTGGGCTGTGGCTCATGTGCTTGCTCAGTCATGTCCGTGATGTGTATGCGAAATTGCTATGTGTCGTGTTGCTTTGACATATGTCCTCTGCCATTGTCCCTAGGCGGAGACCGAACATTGACCGCCCATACCAATTGCTGGCGGACATGGACGATACAGAGGTTATTAGGAAGTTTCGGCTGGACAGGCCAACCCTGCATCGACTGTGTGCCATGTTAGAACCCCATCTCCGTCCCCGCAGGGTGTATCCGACTGCTGTCACCCCCACGGCTAAGGTGATGGCCGCCATGCATTTCTTCGCCACTGGGTCATTCCAGCACACAGTGGGCATTGGAGGAGGGATGTCCCAGCCCATGTTCAGCAAGGTGCTGAGGGATGTACTGGCAGCCATGATGCTGTACCGAAACAGGTACATCCGCTACCCCAGGGCTCGTGAATTGGCGGCAGTGAAGGGTGCATTCTATGCCCTTGGCAGAATCCCACACGTCGTTGGAGCCATTGACTGCACACATGTCGGCCTTGTTCCACCACAGGCCACTGAGCACCTGTACCGCAACAGGAAGCACACGCACTCCCTGAATGTGCAAGTGGTGTGCCTTGCGGACATGGTGATCACCCACGTGTGTGCAAAGTTCCCAGGCTCGGCCCATGACGCACACATAATGCGCAACAGCATCTTGCCACGACTGATGTCCAATATGCAACAGGATCGTGCCTGTATTGTCGGTGAGTATGTGGAGTGGTGTAGCGTGCTGGTTGTGCGATGCTGTCCCCTGTCCAGTTGGAATTGCAACGGTTCTCTGTGTCCCTCACACCCAGGTGACTCTGCGTACCCGAATGGGGCATGGCTGCTCAGTCCATTGAGGAATCCTCGCACCCCAGCAGACGATTGCTACAATGAGGCACATGGGAGGACCAGACGTGTGGTCGAGCGTACCTTTGGCCTCCTCAAGTCCAGGTTCAGGTGCCTGGACCGCACCGGGGGTGCGCTGGCGTACTCCCCACAGAAGGTGTGCCAGATAGTGGTGGCGTGCTGCATGATGCACAATCTGGCCATTCGGAAGCAGATCCCCCTCATCGTGGATGACGGAGATCAACCAGGGCCCCAGCCCGCAGACCAGGACAGCTCGAGTGAGGAGGACAGCGGAGAGGAGGAAGCTGGTAATGTGCGGCAGCAGCTCATCGCCCGCTACTTCACTTGACGGTGAGTGTCCATGTACGACGGCTGATGTGGCTGTATCTGTGCAGGTGTGTGTGTGCTGTGTCAGGGTGGCCGTTTGTTCACTGCGTGCTGTGTGTCAACGCTCCATGGCCAGGGTAGTATGCCACTGTTGGTGGCTGTGGCATTGTGCCCTATTGCTCTGTGCGATGTGTGTACATTGCTTGTAGTTGTTGACATGTACTGTGTGATGGGTGTGTGACACACTCATTGAATGTGCTCCTGTTCTGTCTCCCACCCCTAGGTCCCTACAGGCCCTCCGGATTCAATTGCCATGCCACGCATCAGGTGCCTTTCCGCCCAAGGTGGCCGTTGTATTCCGTACAAATAAAACACAGGGCACAAACAGCAGTTAGTGAAAAAGGTGCATTTATTACAAACTGTGACATGTGATTGTGTGTAAGGTGATGACAAAAGTGGTGCGTGCAGTGACAATGAGCTGTCGGTCATGGCTGCGTGATGATCAGGGTGTACCCACTGGTTCTATGTCCATAGTCCAACACACACATGCCATCCAGATGGCTGTGTGGAGTGGGATCGTAGTCCAAGTCAATGCAGTGGCTGGTCAAGGAAGGCTGGCGGAAGGCTGGCTGGCTGCCTCACTTGCGTTTGGAGCATGCGAAGTCCTCCCGGGAGATCTGTTTCGGATGGCCCCTTCCACGTTTGCGAGGGGGTGCCTGCTTGCGACATGCTGGTGGTTGAGGTGTGCTCACTGGCTGTGGACGCAGGGGAACTGGACACTGCTGCTCCACCCTGCGCCCCGGCAGGTGGTGGCGGAGGGGAGCTGCTGTCCCTGGCTGTGACCTCACCGCCACCACCAGCTGTCCCATGAGGTCCACGATTTGGCCCATACGGGCGTCCATGGACCTCAGCACCCCCAGCACCTCACGCGTGTCTGAAGCAGACCGGACCCATTGTCCTTGGGCCTCTTCATAGGCCCCAAGGACTCTGGCCATTTGAGGCAGGGCATGGCTCCCAGGGGAGGCTGGCGTTTCCCTGACCCTGCTCCTCCTACCAGTCCTGCTGCCACCGGCCTGCCCACTAGCCACATTGCTCACCACGGTCCTCGCTGTGGCTCCCAGGGTGGATCCAGTCGGCCGGGCCTCCACCTGCGCTGGGGCTGGTGCCAGCGAAGACGTGGCGGTGGTGGCGGCGGTGGTGGTCGGTGCGGCGATGGTGGCGGTTGCGGCAGTGGTAGTGGCCACAATGACCGTGGGTGTGGCCGCAACGACAGTGGCAGCAGGGGGCTGGGAATGTTCAGCAGCCCTGGCTGATGGGTTGGTGGGTAGGAGGGGTCCTGGGGAGCGGCTGGGCCCTGCCACACCAGATGGGCCTGCTTGGTGGTCCGTGTCCGAAGAGGAGGACAGATCCTCCAGATCCGTGTGTCCTCGTTGGGGGCTTGTAGGCTGGCTGTGCTGGCTGCTGGCTCCATCCCCAGCATCCAGCAGTTCGTCACCTGTGGAGAGAATGAGATTTGTTATTGTGTTGCACCTGGCGAAGTATGTATTTGTCGTCTGACATTGACAGTTCGTGCAATCTCGTACATGGGTTTCCCGGAGGCGTGTGTGTGGCTGTAGCATCTGTAGTTGTGTGTGCTTGGCAATGGGACTGTGTGCTGTGCACATGTGGCATGGGACGGATTGGCCATGCCGATGGGTGTGTTGCTGTGCCCCTACTTATTGTGACTCTGGTGTATGCGGGCTCCTGGCCCATCCTGGGTCTGGTTTGTACTTTGCTTTTGGTGTTCAAATGGAACGCTTAGGAACGCATATGGCAACATGGGGGCCATGCCCCAGATTCGCATTTGGGAGGGAATATGCTTTTGGGGTTCAAATGGAACGCTTAGGAACGCATATGGCAACATGGGGGCCATGCCCCAGATTCGCATTTGGGAGGGAATATGCTTTTGGGGTTCAAATGGAACGCTTAGGAACGCATATGGCAACATGGGGGCCATGCCCCAGATTCGCATTTGGGAGGGAATATGCTTTTGGGGTTCAAATGGAACGCTTAGGAACGCATATGGCAACATGGGGGCCATGCCCCAGATTCGCATTTGGGAGGGAATATGCTTTTGGGGTTCAAATGGAACGCTTAGGAACACATATGGCAACATGGGGGCCATGCCCCAGATTCGCATTTGGGAGGGAATATGCTTTTGGGGTTCAAATGGAACGCTTAGGAACGCATATGGCAACATGGGGGCCATGCCCCAGATTCGCATTTGGGAGGGAATATGCTTTTGGGGTACATGCTGTGAGCCATGGGTGCCGAACGTGACATGTGTTGTGGCAGCATGACAGTGCATGGTTTGAGGTGTGTGCATGCTTGACATGGCCTGCATATTTGCTGTCTGTTGTGATTACTGGACATGGCATTGGACGCATCGTTATGAGTGAGTGATAGTTGTGTGCCAGCCAACGTATTGCAGTTGTCCCATCTCCTTGGTGTGCGTGCTGCCCTGTGCCATGTGCATCACTGCAGTGCTCGGGGGGTGTGGCCCATGTTGTGTGTTGTTGCTCACAGTGTGTCGTGCGCTTCATTGACTTCTGGCACATGGTTGGTCATGGGCATGTATCTTAGCGTGACTGCTGTATGTGTGGCAGCTGTGCGGATGACATGCCTTTCATGAGACTGGGGCTGACGGATGGGATGGATGGTATGTTGTATGTGCATGGTGTGTCTGTGAGTTTGATGGGTTCAGTGGTGTTCGTGTGCATTTATGTTGTTCCGCTCTGTTGCGTCTAGTGTTGTTTGTCTTACATAGGCGTAGTTGTGGGGTGTGTGGTTGACAGGCAGTAGGGGCTACATGGACAGGACTTCAATGGTGTTTCGGTTGTGTGTGATGAGTTGCACAGTGGCTGCCATGTGGGACTATATTCAGTGTGGCTTGTGCATGCAGACGTGGCTCCTTGGGTGTTGCTATGTCTGTGATGGGTCATGTGGGGTGTGAGTCTGTTGTTCATGTCCGTGTGCACATTGTTCACTTGTTCGTGACGGTGGGCGGTGCTGCGTGTTCGTCTGCTACGTGACATGTCCCATGTGTTGGTCGTGTTATGGTCCTCATGCCTCCAGTAATCCAGCCCTGTCCAGTTTCCCACCTGCAAGTTGTTCGTGCGTGCACTGTACTGGATGCCACATGGCTCTAAGCGGGGGTGCTCCATGTTGCAGGTCTGTGGGGGTGGGGGGTGTTGTGGGTCGTGGGGGTGGCTGGACACCCACTGACACCGATTGCTGTGGACCGTGATGTCTGCCTTTCGGCTGTCGTTGTGCACTGCGGTGGCTGACACGTGGCTGTGGGGTGTGGGGGATGCTCCTCCTTGCTGTGCTGTGGGACTGGGGCCTGGTGTGTGTTGTACTTGGGCTGTCCACCCTCCCACCCACTGCACTTTGTGTTCCTGCCACTTACCTGTTACTTGTCGGTTAGTGCAGCTGTGGCAGACACATGGGTGTGGTGGGTGCTCGTTGTGGCGCTTCTGGCATATTTGGGGACCTGTTGGTGGTTACGTGGCTGGCTGAGTGTACACATGTCCCCACGCATCTTACAGTTGTTCGGTTTGGGCTGTGTGTGGTGGTGTCTGTTGCATGTGTGTGTGATGTGTTGTGTATTGTGTGCTGGACATGGGGGTGTTTGTCCCTGGGAGCTGTGGCATGGTAGTTGCGCATGTGAGTACATAGCGGTGTGCTGGTATACATTAGTTTGTACTTACCAGCCTCCACTCCCCTGCTAATCCGGCGAGGATCTCCGGATGTATTACGACTCGCACCTTCTCCTCCCACGCTTTGAAGGTCTTAAAGAGCGCGGGATTCCCTCCGCCAGTGACGGCAGCCAGCTCTCTGTTTTTGCCCTCCTTCTTCTTGACCAGGCTCTTTACGTCATTCCAACGTTTGTTAATTTCTCCTCTGTTCCTGGGCAGGGTCCCGACTGCATTGACCTGGTCTACGATCCGGTTCCACATTCTGTTTCTGGTGGCTAGTGGTGTGTGCTGGACCATGTTCCCATAGATTTGTGGGTACACCTTGATGATCTCGTCGACCATGACCGTCAGCTCCATGGGCGTGAACTTGGGCATTCTTTGTGGTGCCATGGTGTTTGTGGTGCTGGTGCGGTGTGTGTTGTGTAATGTGCAGGGGGTTTGTGGTGCCGGTGTTTGGTGGTGGTGGTGGTGGTGGTGGTGTTTGGTGGTGGTGGTGGTGGTGGTGGTGGTGGTTGTGATGTGTGCGTTTCTATGGTGTGCTGCTGTCCTTGCTGTGTCACTGTGTCCTCTCCTCTCCTCTCTGGTTTGCAATGTAGCAAGGGGTTGTGGTCTGTGGGAGTGCTGCTTTTGTACTCACCTATGTGGGTGTGTCCTCATGGTCTGTTGTTTTCAGGTGTGTTGTGTCTGGGGTTCTGGCCTTTGTATTTTTTGTTTGTCCGGGGGGTGTTTTCGGGATGTGTACTGTGCTTGTGTATTTGTGCGTGCCTTGCTGTGTGGACTTGTTGGCCATGTTGTGTGCTATTGGTTTTGTGTGCGGATGGTTTCTGTGCAGGTACGTTGGCGCCATGGCTTCTGCCGTGTCGATTCTCATCGGCGTTGTTTGCGCTGGCGGGCGGTATATTTGTGGTTTTTCCGCGCTCATGTCGGGTGCGATCGTAATTTCACGTGCGGTGTGTCGGCCGTGAGGGCGGGCGGTTTTGTGTTGTCGTGCGTGTTTCCGTCCGTGGCGGGCGGTTTGACTCCGACTCGGACGTTGGCGGGCGGTATTTTGTGTGATTTTTCGCCGATGGCGGTTTTCGGTTTGTGTAATCGTAATGGCGTGGTCGGTGTTCAGGCGGTGTGTGCGGGCGGATTTTTGCCGCTTCCATGCCTGGCGGATTTATTTACGCCGGGTATCGTAATGGGCCCCTAAGTGAATAATTTAAAACATATTTTGAAATATTCATATATTTAAAATTGTTGTTGAAAATTTGTAATTATTAAAAAATAATTTTTTAATAAAAAATTGTATTGAATTTTTTAAAATTAATTAAAATGTAATAAATATTTTGTTAAGAATATATTTTTGGTGATTGGAAAGATCAAAATAGGGGGGGGGGTTTATTCAGTCCTTTCCTTGATTTTATTTCTATTTGAAGTTGGAATAGTAAATTATTTTCATTTATTATCCAGCACTTTCCCTGAGTTTACTTGGATTTGGAGTTGGAATAGTAAATTATTATGGTTTACTATCCAGCACTTTCCCTGAGTTTATGTGGATTAGGAGTTGGAATAGTAAATTATTATGGTTTACTATCTAGCACTTTCCCTGAGTTTATGTGGATTGGGAGTTGGAATAGTAAATTATTATGGTTTACTATCCAGCACTTTACATGAGTTTATGTGGATTAGACGTTGGACTAGTAAATTATTATGATTTACTAACCAGCATTTTCTGTGTGTTTATGTGGATTTTACAGTTGGAATACTAAGGGGCCGATTATGATGGCGGGCGGACTTTGTCTGCCCGCCATCGCCCCGGTAAATGGGACCGCCCGCTATGTGTGCGCGGTCCCGCACATGTGATTAGGATGCCACCGCCATGGTGGCGGTGGCATCCCCATTTCCAGCATTGTGGCGGGCGGTGCTCACAACACCGCCCGCCACAGTGCTGGAAATGCATGATGTGCATCTGCATGCACAACGTGACAGGCACCGCGCGGTGCCTGCCACCTTGTGCATGCAGATGCAGGGGGTACCATAGGTATCCCCCATGTGCAGCCCCCACCCCCCAACACCCTGGGGGCCTGCAACGGGCCCCCAACAGCAAGACCGCGAGCCTTTCCATGGCGGCGACGCCACCATGGAAAGGCTCATCTCCGCCGGCATCATAATATGGATGGCGGTGTCTTGCAGACACCGCCACCATATTAAACCCTTTTCCGCCCGGTCGACTGTTCGGCCGGGCGGAAAACATGCGGACGGTCTTACCGTCTGCCGGGCTCCCCTCCGCCATGGTAATATGGCGGGGGGAATTTGTTGGCGGACGGGCGATTATGGCGATCCGCCCGACATCGTAATCGACCCCTAAATTATTATGGTTTACTATCCAGTACTTTCTGTGAGTTTTCTTGGATTTGGAGTTGGAATAGTAAATTATTATGGTTTACTATCCAGCACTTTCACTGAGTTTATGTGGATTTGGAGTTGGAATATAACATTATTATGGTTTACTATCCAGCACTTTCTATGAGTTTACTTGGATTTGGAGTTGGAATAGTAATTTATTATTGTTTACTATCCAGCACTTTATCTGAGTTTGCTTGGATTTGGAATTGGAATAGTGAATTATTTTAATTTATTATCCAGCAGTTTCCCTGAGTTAAGTTGGATTTGGAATTGGAATGGTAAATTATTATGGTTTACTATCCAGCACTTTCCCTGAGTTTAGTTGGATTTGGAGTTGGAATAGTAAATTATTATGGTTTATTATCCAGCACTTTCTCTGAGTTTAATTGGAGCTAGAGTTGGAATAGTAAATTATTATGGTTTACTAACCAGCACTTTCCCTGAGTTTATGTGCATTAGGAGTTGGAATAGTAAGTTATTATGGTTTATTATCCAGCACTTTCCTTGAGTTTACGTGGATTTGGAGTTGGAATATTAAATTATTATGGTTAACTATCCAGCACTTTCCCTGAGTTTATTTGTATTTGGAGTTGGAATAGTAAATTATTATGGTTTATTATACAGCAGTTTTGTTGAGTATAGTTATTTTTGTTGTTGGGATAGTAATGTTTGGGGTATATTATTCTGCTTTTCGTTAGAGTTCAGTCTATTTACTAATAGGAATTGTTTATTATTTATTATGTATAATTTTTTTACAGTTTATCTGTATATTGTAATAAGTATATAGATGTATGTTAGTTTTTATTTTCAACATTTTTTTTATGGAAAACATTTATATTTTCATTCACAATTACATTTTTTAAATTTTCTTTGGTTAGAAAACTTATAATATTTAAAATATAAATCATACATTTTGATGGTATTCACATTTTATTATATAGTGTAACATATTTGTAAAATTCATTTTCATGTATAAATGTTAAACAAATTATATATTTTTATAAATACATTTTTTTTTACAGTTTTGAAAAATAGTAAATCTTTTGGTAGCATAGGGGCCCATTACGATACCCGGCGTAAAAAAATCCGCAAGGCATGGAAGCGGCAAAAATCCGCCCGCACACACCGTCTGAACACCGACCACGCCATTACGATTACACAAACCGAAAACCGCCATCGGCGGAAAAATCACACAAAATACCGCCCGCCATCGTCCGAGTCGGAGTCAAACCGCCCGCCACGGACGGAAACACGCACGACAACACAAAACCGCCCGCCCTCACGGCCGACACACCGCACGTGAGATTACGATCGCACCGCCATGAGCGCGGGAAAACCACAAATATACCGCCCGCCAGCGCAAACAACGCCGATGAGAATCGACACGGCAGAAGCCATGGCGCCCACGTCCCTGCACAGAAACCATCCGCTGACAAAAACAATCGCACACAACATGGCCAACAAGTCCACACAGCAAGGCACGCACAAATACACAAGCACAGTACACATCCCGAAAACACCCCCTGGACAAACAAAAACTACAAAGGCCAGAACCCCAGACACAACACACCTGAAAACAACAGACCATGAGGACACACCCACATAGGTAAGTACAAAAGCAGCACTCCCACAGACCACAACCCCTTGCAACATTGCAAACTAGAGAGGAGAGGAGAGGACACAGTGACACAGCAAGGACAGCAGCACACCACAGAAACGCACACATCACCACCACCACCACCACCACCTCCACCAAACACCGGCACCACAAACCCCCTGCACATTACACAACACACACCGCACCAGCACCACAAACACCATGGCACCACAAAGAATGCCCAAGTTCACGCCCATTGAGCTGACGGTCATGGTCGACGAGATCATCAAGGTGCACCCACAAATCTATGGGAACATGGTCCAGCACACACCACTAGCCACCAGAAACAGAATGTGGAACCGGATCGTAGACCAGGTCAATGCAGTCGGGACCCTGCCCAGGAACAGAGTCGAAATAAACAAACGGTGGAATGACGTCAAGAGCCTGGTCAAGAAGAAGGAGACCAAGAACAGAGAGCTGGCAGCCGTCACTGGCGGAGGGAATCCCGCGCTCTTCAAGACCTTCAAAGCGTGGGAGGAGAAGGTGCGAGTCATCATACATCCCGAGATCCTCGCCGGATTAGCAGGGGGAGTGGAGGCTGGTAAGTACAAACTAATGTATACCAGCACACCGCTATGTACTCACATGCACTACCACCATGCCACAGCTCCCAGGGACAAACACCCCCATGTCCAGCACACAATACACAACACATCACACACACATGCAACAGACACCACCACACACAGCCCAAACAGAACAACTGTAAGATGCGTGGGGACATGTGTACACTCAGCCAGCCACGTAACCACCAACAGGTCCCCAAATATGCCAGAAGCGCCACAACGAGCACCCACCACACCCATGTGTCCGCCACAGCTGCACTAACCGACAAGTAACAGGTAAGTGGCAGGAACACAAAGTGCAGTGGGTGGGAGGGTGGACAGCCCAAGTACAACACACACCAGGCCCCTAGTCCCACAGCACAGCAAGGAGGAGCATCCCCCACACCCCACAGCCACGTGTCAGCCACCGCAGTGCACAACGACAGCCGAAAGGTAGACATCACGGTCCACAGCAATCGGTGTCAGTGGGTGTCCAGCCACCACCACGACCCACAACACCCCCCCACCCCCACAGACCTGCAACATGGAGCACCCCCGCTTAGAACCATGTGGCATCCAGTACAGTGCACGCCCGAACAACCTGCAGGTGGGAAACTGGACAGGGCTGGATTACTGGAGGCATGAGGACCAGAACACGACCAACACATGGGACATGTCACGTAGCAGACGAACACGCAGCACCGCCCACCGTCACGAACAAGTGAACAATGTGCACACGGACATGAACCACAGACTCACACCCCACATGACCCATCACAGACATAGCAACACCCAAGGAGCCACGTCTGCATGCACAAGCCACACTGAATATAGTACCACACGGCAGCCACTGTGCAACTCATCACACACAACCGAAACACCATTGAAGTCCTGTCCATGTAGCCCCTACTGCCTGTCAACCACACACCCCACAACTACGCCTATGTAAGACAAACAACACTAGACGCAACAGAGCGGAACAACATAAATGCACACGAACACCACTGAACCCATCAAACACACAGACACACCATGCACATACAACATACCATCCATCCCATCCGTCAGCCCCAGTCTCATGAAAGGCATGTCATCCGCACAGCTGCCACACATACAGCAGTCACGCTAAGATACATGCCCATGACCAACCATGTGCCAGAAGTCAATGAAGCGCACGACACACTGTGAGCAACAACACACAACATGGGCCACACCCCCCGAGCACTGCAGTGATGCACATGGCACAGGGCAGCACGCACACCAAGGAGATGGGACAACTGCAATACGTTGGCTGGCACACAACCATCACTCACTCATAACGATGCGTCCAATGCCATGTCCAGTAATCACAACAGACAGCAAATATGCAGGCCATGTCAAGCATGCACACACCTCAAACCATGCACTGTCATGCAGCCACAACACATGTCACGTTCGGCACCCATGGCTCACAGCATGTACCCCAAAAGCATATTCCCTCCCAAATGCGAATCTGGGGCATGGCCCCCATGTTGCCATATGCGTTCCTAAGCGTTCCATTTGAACCCCAAAAGCATATTCCCTCCCAAATGCGAATCTGGGGCATGGCCCCCATGTTGCCATATGCGTTCCTAAGCGTCCCATCTGAACACCAAAAGCAAAGTACAAACCAGACCCAGGATGGGCCAGGAGCCCGCATACACCAGAGTCACAATAAGTAGGGGCACAGCAACACACCCATCGGCATGGCCAATCCGTCCCATGCCACATGTGCACAGCACACAGTCCCATTGCCAAGCACACACAACTACAAATGCTACAGCCACACACACGCCTCCGGGAAACCCATGTACGAGATTGCACGAACTGTTAATGTCAGACGACAAATACATACTTCGCCAGGTGCAACACAATAACAAATCTCATTCTCTCCACAGGTGACGAACTGCTGGATGCTGGGGATGGAGACAGCAGCCAGCACAGCCAGCCTAGAAGCCCCCAACGACGACACACGGATGTGGAGGATCTGTCCTCCTCTTCGGACACGGACCACCAAGCAGGCCCATCTGGTGTGGCAGGGCCCAGCCGCTCCCCAGGACCCCTCCTACCCACCAACCCATCATCCAGGGCTGCTGAACATTCCCAGCCCCCTGCTGCCACTGTCGTTGCGGCCACACCCACGGTCATTGCGGCCACACCCACGGTCATTGCGGCCACTACCACTGCCGCAACCGCCACCATCGCCGCACCGACCACCACCGCCGCCACCACCACCACGTCTTCGCTGGCACCAGCCCCAGCGCAGGTGGTGGCCCGGCCGACTGGATCCACCCTGGGAGCCACAGCGAGGACCGTGGTGAGCAATGTGGCTAGTGGGCAGGCCGGTGGCAGCAGGACTGGTAGGAGGAGCAGGGTCAGGGAAACGCCAGCCTCCCCTGGGAGCCATGCCCTGCCTCAAATGGCCAGAGTCCTTGGGGCCTATGAAGAGGCCCAAGGACAATGGGCCAGGTCAGCTACAGACACGCGTGAGGTGCTGGGGGTGCTGAGGTCCATGGACGCCCGTATGGGCCAACTCGTGGACCTCATGGGCCAGCTGGTGGTGGCGGTGAGGTCACAGCCAGGGACAGCAGCTCCCCTCCGCCACCACCTGCCGGGGCGCAGGGTCGAGCAGCAGTGTCCAGTTCCCCTGCGTCCACAGCCAGTGAGCACACCTCAACCACCAGCATGTCGCAAGCAGGCACCCCCTCGCAAACGTGGAAGGGGCCGTCCGAAGTGGAAACAGATCTCCCGGGAGGACTTCGCACGCTCCAGACGCAAGTGAGGCAGCCAGCCAGCCTTCCTTGACCACCCACTGCATTGACTTGGACTACGATCCCACTCCACACAGCCATCTGGATGGCATGTGTGTGTTGGACTATGGACATAGAACCAGTGGGTACACCCTGAGCATCACGCAGCCATGACCGACAGCTCATTGTCACTGCACGCACCACTTTTGTCATCACCTTACACACAATCACATGTCACAGTTTGAAATAAATGCACCTCTTACACAAACTGCTGTTTGTGCCCTGTGTTTTATTTGTACGGTATACAACGGCCACCTTGGGCGGAAAGGCACCTGATGCGTGGCATGGCAATGGAATCCGGAGGGCCTGTAGGGACCTAGGGGTGGGAGACAGAACAGGAGCACATTCAATGTGTGTATCACACACCCATCACACAGTACATGTCAACAACTACAAGCAATGTACACACATCGCACAGAGCAATAGGGCACAATGCCACAGCCACCAACAGTGGCATACTACCCTGGCCATGGAGCGTTGACACACAGCACGCAGTGAACAAACGGCCACCCTGACACAGCACACACACACCTGCACAGATACAGCCACATCAGCCGTCGTACATGGACACTCACCGTCAAGTGAAGTAGCGGGCGATGAGCTGCTGCCGCACATTCCCAGCTTCCTCCTCTCCGCTGTCCTCCTCACTCGAGCTGTCCTGGTCTGCGGGCTGGGGCCCTGGTTGATCTCCGTCATCCACGATGAGGGGGATCTGCTTCCGAATGGCCAGATTGTGCAGCATGCAGCACGCCACCACTATCTGGCACACCTTCTGTGGGGAGTACGCCAGTGCACCCCCGGTGCGGTCCAGGCACCTGAACCTGGACTTGAGGAGGCCAAAGGTACGCTCGACCACACGTCTGGTCCTCCCATGTGCCTCATTGTAGCGATCGTCTGCTGGGGTGCGAGGATTCCTCAATGGACTGAGCAGCCATGCCCCATTCGGGTACGCAGAGTCACCTGGGTGTGAGGGACACAGAGAACCGTTGCTATTCCAACTGGACAGGGGACAGCATCGCACAACCAGCACGCTACACCACTCCACAT
Organism: Calotriton arnoldi; assembly: GCA_963921515.1. NCBI lineage: Eukaryota > Metazoa > Chordata > Amphibia > Caudata > Salamandridae > Calotriton > Calotriton arnoldi. The sequence goes on along the minus strand of CAWUFW010022709.1, from coordinate 6,128 downwards.
ACTCACCGACAATACAGCCACGATCCTGTTGCAGATTGGACATCAGTCGTGGCAAGATGCTGTTGCGCATTATGTGTGAGTCATGGGCCGAGCCTGGGAACTTTGCACACACGTGGGTGATCACCATGTCCGCAAGGCACACCACTTGCACATTCAGGGAGTGCGTGTGCTTCCTGTTGCGGTACAGGTGCTCAGTGGCCTGTGGTGGAACAAGGCCAACATGTGTGCAGTCAATGGCTCCAACGACGTGTGGGATTCTGCCAAGGGCATAGAATGCACCCTTCACTGCCGCCAATTCACGAGCCCTGGGGAAGCGGATGTACCTGTTTCGGCACAGCATCATGGCTGCCAGTACATCCCTCAGCACCTTGCTGAACATGGGCTGGGACATCCCTCCTCCACTGCCCACTGTGTGCTGGAATGACCCAGTGGCGAAGAAATGCATGGCGGCCATCACCTTAGCCGTGGGGGTGACAGCTGTCGGATACACCCTGCGGGGACGGAGATGGGGTTCCAACATGGCACACAGTCGATGCAGGGTTGGCCTGTCCAGCCGAAACTTCCTAATGACCTCTGTATCGTCCATGTCCGCCAGCAATTGGTATGGGCGGTCAATGTTCGGTCTCCGCCTAGGGAAAATGGCAGTGGACACATGTCAAAGCAACACAACACATAGCAATTTCGCATACACATCACTGACATGACTGAGCAAGCACATGAGCCACAGCCCAGCTGTCAAGCTGGGACGGCACGGCCACAATACACTTACACAGGTCTCCCAACAATGGCAATGGCTAGTGAGACAAACCACTGCCATGTGCATGCACATGGGGATCTAGGCCCCAATGACTTGCGGGGCGTGCTGATGGGGACTGACTGCATATTCGTCAAGCGGCAACGCCACGGCAACATGAATGTCTGCTGAGCATGGAACTGCTTCCGAGGCTGGATGAGTATGGCACACGACGACGACGATGTGGGCACAGGCTGAGCGGCCAAAACAAGTGGGACCTGTGGCACGAGGGGACATGAGACAGTAGTAGGTGTCAGCACTGCACCCTATGTACAGCACTGTACGGATCACACCTCCCGAAACATTGACAGGTGTCCACATTGACAGCCCCATGCCAAGACGGCTGTGTGCTTGCAGTCACACGTCACAGGTGAGAGGTTACATTGCACGTGCCAGGTGGCAGACGTACATAGTGGGAGCTGGCATGTGTGTGCATGTGTCTCCTGTTCAGGATCCACCAGATGGGCGCTGACTCTGTACTGACCATTGGACACAGCATGTTCCGTGGAAGGCTTGTGTGTGTGGGATGGTGGCACTGGATGTGCCTCCGTTGGGTGGGGGCCATGCACAGGGCGGGTACGTCGATGATTGCGCATTGTTGGTCACGGTGGGTGCACCCACTAAGATGTGTTGCCCTGTGTTCAATTCCTATGTCCGCATGATGATGGACTGTAGATGTGGGCAGACTACACATTGGTCGATGTGCTGTCTATATGCATGTGCCCTCACACCACGCACAGCTGCCCCTGCACATGTGACCCCTGCTGGACTCGCTGCTGGGTCTGTGGAGCTGATGCACCTACTGTGCGTGGGGCGGACAGCTCTCCTCACTTCCCTCATTGCGCATGTCATGACTTTGCCGCAGGTGACATGGATCATGGAGGGCCCACATGTACGCGTGGGTAGGCTACACATGATTGTTCACTGGTCGCCACCCCCAGTCAGTGTTTCGAATGGGAAGCTTGTCGTGCTGGTGGTATGTTCGATGTGGCGGATGGGCGGGCCTAGGTGCGGGCTTACATTCCGGACATGGGGGTAGTTGGATTGGCGACTAGTTGCAGTACACACGGGACACGTCTCTTCCTTTCCACATCTGGGTCATCCCTTGTACTCACTGACAGTGATACAGTCATCTTCGCCCCAGCCCTCATGTCCTCCCCTCGCTCCCCCAATATGCATGTGCACCTGCGAGGCTAGCGCTTGCACAGGCAGCCCCAAGCTCGCACCAGAGAGGGCAAGGAGTGTATGTGTGGGTCCAGTTGCACGAGTGGGCTGTCTCAGGGTATGATGTGTTGCGGGACGCCGTCCACCTGCGTGGTGCCCCAAATGGAGACCCGGCCTGCATGGACTATGCATCACAGTCTTCGCCTTCCGGATCCGCCACCTGCGACACCCAGTGGCTGTGGCTGCCCTTGCGGCCAGGCCGCGTCCGTCTGTGACTGGTGGCCCACACATTCACTCTTTGGCCTCTCTGGGGAGGGCTCGGGGGTGGTGGCGCACGCGCTTGCACTTAGTCGCAATGGCATGTGGCGTGGTTGGTATAATGGGCAATGGATGGGATGGTGCGAGCCACCTCCCGTGACGTCAGTGCTGCTCGTGCTGTGGTGCGTCCCCCCTACACTTCCATTTGACTTGTGCCATGCTAGACGTTGAGGTTCTATTGCCTGCGTGATATGACCAGGAGGAGCGCGAGGAGACCTCTCACACACCATGCTCCACTGCCATCCCGTGCCCTGTATCGCCTGTGCGGATTGACTATGTTGGGGTTACACCTGGTCGACTGGGGCTGTGTGTGCCTTGTCAAGGGGCATGGCGGGCGCACAACAGGATCCAGCTTGTCCACAGAGGGTGGGCTGAGGTGCGCCTGGTACCGCTTTGTACGTGTGCCCGGCTGCTGTGCACACACGTGTTCACTCCCCCGACAGGTGTCCTCTCACAATGCCCAGGGAAGCGGTGGTGTACTGTTCATGACCCCTCCCAACACGGCGTGCTCCAACTTGGCATGTGCGCATCTACCCGTCACACCCACCCACCTGAGCACTGCGTCCATACGACTTCACACGACACATGTGTGTCTTCCACAGTTGTGCTACTCATTTGCGTTGACATCCAATACCAGTGGACTACATGGTCATGTCACGACTGCCGTGTACTTCACATACTCTCATCCTCTCTCATTCGTACTTGTGAAATGAGTCAGCGGAGACAGTTTTGGTTTCAAACATTATATTGAGTCTTCTGTCCTCTGTGATGCAGTATAGTGGACACTACTGGCAGCGGAATACATGTTGAGGATATACTGAGCATGATTGCAAATGGGATAGGGTGTGGGGTTACATGTGATTGGCTGTTGCATGTGGGATGTGGGCTTCAGAGTTACATCTGCTTGGCCAAGGCTGTGCTAATGTACATTTACGTATAGCTGCGGAGCTGCGGACTTTGACACAGACGGTATACATGTAGCCTACCAGACCGCTTGGCATCATGGGCACAGTCCATCTCAGTTCCATGTGACAGGTTTGCTGCGGTTGTTCCTCATGCACGCGTGCATGTGAGATGACATCAGGGCATGTGCTCGCGTGCATGCAGCGGCGTGCCACTTGTTGTTGCACTGTGGTGGTTACTGGACATGTCACAGTCACTGGGGTCGTGTTGTTGTTGTATGCACTTGTCGTCCATGCAAAGGTCCTGGTATGGGATTCCCGGGGCGGGGGTGGGAGGGGTGCAGCACCCACAGACTCCAGGCGACCTATTCATGTCCACTGAGCGGTGTGTGTGTCCATGGGCACTGGATCCATGTCGTGTCCTGGTTGTTCGTGCAGTTCCGTCCATGTGGGTGCGATACACAGACCCCATGCCACTGCCTCCCACGATGCATGCGGTGTTCCTGGATGTGATGGGGAACAGTGTGCATGTCCCGGTCATATCCGATGTCATGGCGATGTCGTTGATGGTGTGGTTACAGTTGCCGGTCGTTTGGTATGGCTGTTGTGGTGGTGACTGGCCAGTCCGTGCGGAAGCTAAGCATGGGTGCGGGGTTGGACATCATAGGTCAATCGGGGAACCTGGTTTGTGGTCCGACGAATTTACAGGTTGTCAGGTATGCGATACCGTCCAGCAGGGCTTCCATGTCATTGGTGGTGTACATGTTTGCCAGCCAATGTAGCGGATGGTGGCTGTCAAGGTGTTGTTCGTAAGTTGTCCCTTGGAGGACCATGATGGGGCATGCTGGGTGACATTCGATGTAGCTGTTCTCGATGATCCGTCGTGTGGAGGCACAGTGGTCCCATTTCAGTGCGGGTGCGATGTTGGCCACATACGCCATGCCCCCATAGGCAGAGCAGGCCCTGTCGTGTGCGTCCAGAGGGAGGAGTAGTGGTAGCAGGTCCGCCTTCAGACATGCCGGGTTGGAGAGGCATATCTCCACGGGATGCTGGAAGGGACACCTCCGACAGTAGAAGACGGGCATGATGCAGCTGAACAATGTGATGCGGTAAGTCAGTCGGTAACTTACGTTCAGCAGGGACAGGAGATCGCATCCCAATATATGTATCAGGTTGGTTTTGTACAGCTTGAGCTGTCCGGCGTAGTTGGGTAGGTGTGTTGCGGTTGCCATTTCGCAGCGGTGCGTTGTGGTGGCGTGCTCCGGCTGTGTGTGCAGTCTGCAATGTGCACGCTCCGAGGTTGCTGTGAGCTCTGTGTAGTCGTAGGGAGACAGGACTTGTGTTCTGTTGGCTTGTTTGGAGGACACGGGCCCTCATCCCACATGCTTCTCAGACAGTTCAAGGTCAGTGATGTGTGACTCCTTCCAATTAACTTGCATGTGGCCGACATGGGGGAGTGTTTTCTTTTTCTTCCCCGTCCGTTGTGTGCTTCTGTGATATGCGCTATCTGCCCTGTGGTCGGTCTCCTCGGCATGCCTGTGTTGGTCTTTTCTTGGACAATGGCTGTATTCACCGGCTTCTTTGGTAGGGCTGTGGTTTCGGAGTTGGAATGGAAGGTCATTCAGTGCTGTCTGCTCTCCCTTGTGTGGGCGGCAGGCTGCCTTTCCGCTCTGCGTTGGGCCTTGTGTGTGAATGTTATTCTTGGGCCACCTGTTGTCGGTCCCCGGGCTCTTTGGTGTTCCGTTTTATATGTCTTGTTCATATGTGCAGGGTGGTATGGGTGTTTCAGTGTGGTACTGGCGTTCCTCTTCCCGAAGGGGCCCTGCTTCTCCTAGTTGGTGTTGCCACCGCTGTGTGCTACGCCATGTTTGTTACACTGGGGTGTGTCCTGCTGTTGCGTGACTTCACTGACATGTGTGCGTCGGTTGTGTGGCGTTGGGTGTTGTCCGTGAATTGGGCGTTGGGGACATGTCTGTGGCAGGCCTGTCACGTGTCATGTGCGTTCGGGGTGGGGCTGATGTGTGTGCTGCTTGGTTGTGTCCCTGTGTCTGTGTGCGACGCATGCATGGCGCTGCGGTTGGCCTCTGCGTTGTGCGCATGTGTGGCGGCGCCATCGCCGCTTTGGGGCCGTGACGGGGTCGTTGGTTCCTAGTCCCAGGTGGTGTGTACACATGTGTTACGCGATGTTACGATTTGGCCTGTGTGTCATATGTGGATGCAATGGTGGATGTGTAGTGTACACGCGCTGGTGGGGGTTGTCCGCTTTTTCCGCCCTTGCACTGTGTGCGCTGTTTGCGTGCACTTGTTGTGTGTGTGCCTACCTGCATCTCCGCGGTACGTTGCGTCCTTGGTGGTGCATCAGCAGGAGCATGGGGAGGGCCTGCAGTGCTGGATTCATGCTCGGGGAGCCGCTTCTTCGTTGTCCGTGCTCGGCGTCCGTGTTACCGCTTCGGTTTGTCGTACGGTATCTCTTGGCCGTGGGAGCCGTTTGTTTGCGGCATCGTAATTTATACGCCGGGCGGGACGTGTTTCGTCGGACGGTGTGTGTCAATTGGGCTGCGCCGCTACGTGTACGGGCGCACTTTGATGGCGGACGGTGTTGCTGGCTTGCCGGCGGTGTTTGGCCTACTTTTCGCATCGTAATTGGGCGGGCGTGTGGACTGCTGCGTGCCGGCGGTAACTGGTGGTTTTTGCATCCGCCAGCACGGCGGTTGTGTTTCCGCCCGCCATCGTAATGACCCCCATAGTCATGTAATAGTAAAGCAAAATATTTTTAATTTTTTATTTATAAACAGTTTCCTTTTTATGGTTAATTATTTTTTAGTACCAAAAAGAAAACATATGTATACATTTTTTAACATTTTTATAATACATTTTATATAATTAAATTACTTTTTGAAAAATTCTATAATATGTATTTGACAAGGTTATATTTTATTATTTAGTATATT